>PVLA01013855.1:0-34189 GCA_004027455.1 Hydrochoerus hydrochaeris | reverse complement strand
CTGGCACATCCCATCTGGCATAAAATATCCAACAATATCACCTGACTTTACCCAACATCACAAGGGAATCCAGAATTATAAAAACTAATTCTAGCAGGAGGACAGAATAAAAGCTGCATGCAGCCCTACCCTCAGTTAAGTCCCTGTGAGGTGGCAAGGATTTAGCATGGTAAATTTTCCATAATATCCCTTTCTTTCTTAAGGGTTGAATGTTATTCTCTTGTGGCTTACTAATTTTTCCAATGTAATGTACTCCAATTGACATGCCTGATGCTTAGACTTCTACTGTCACACTTTGTGAGTTTGAAGACAGCTAGATTATTAGGAAAAACACACCTGGATATGGCTTCATATGGCATTAAAGCTTGAGCTATGAGAATAAAACTGGTGCATGGCCACTGCCTCTCAGGCTCTGTCTCTGCTAAAGAATCTCCACTGGAAGGTTGAGGACTTGATTCTGACAGCATTGAGCAAACCTGAGACCAATATTCTTAGGCAATGGCAAACATTTGTGTTCATGCACTGAAAAAGTGCATGTGCTTTAAAAAGTGCAGTGCTTTAAAATTGGAGATTTACACTGGGAGATTCATGCTCATCATGAGACACAACACAAGTAATCGTCACAAAACACTCATCTCTCTTAGCTAAGAATTCCTTTCACTGCTATTCTTCATATGTAGTAATTATTTTCTGATTCTCTTAAATCTTTTCAGGAGAGAAAGAAATCATTTTACCAAAAATCCCTATAGAAGCCAGAATCACTTCCTCAGACAAAAAAAAATTCACAAAATTATCTGTATATGAGATACTATCATTCCAATATTCTGCAGCTTGTCATAATCAAGAGTACTATATCATCCTCATGAATTTTAACCAATAATTTATATCATGAATAATCAACTATGCCCAAATCTTATTTTTAAAAGGGAAAATTAATCACAAATTATCCAGTGTGAATTGTTCGTATTTCCTTTGCATTGTCTCCTTTCCAATTCTACTTCAGTGTAGACCCCAGGTGCTCTATCCCTAGTGATTTTCATGCTCTATTCACCTTTCTGAACTCTTTCTGTATGCTTACACAACTATGCTTGTAGCCCATACTCTAATAAGTCCTAGGTATCATAGAAGCTTGTCCCCCTTTAACAAGGTGAAACTGCTGAAAGTTCAAATCCTGCTGAGGCTGAATCATATCACTCAACTGAAATTATAAACCTGAAGCTGTGTTACAGTGATGACATTAAAAGATATATTACAGAAATACATGTTATGTCTAATGCTAAACCCAATGGCTAACCACCCAGCTCAGTTTTCATTTTCCTTTTATCCTCTTGTCTGGGGGATACATGTCAAACACTATGACCAAATTGGACTACATCAGTACAATAATAATACAAAAAAATGCAGGGAAAAAAAAGACTCAAAATACCCACTATAATCTTTACATTTCCAAAAGGAGTTCCACAGCTCTCCTGATAGAGCTTCCCAGGAGAAACAGGTGAATACAACTCTCCAAACTGGAAACAACTGGGTAAGGATAATGTTCTAAAGGGGACAATATGATGACTGGAAGGAATGACACAAAAGTGATATTTGAGTTTCAAAAAGAAAATCACATTTTCAACTTAAAAGTAACAGACAACAAATTAATCAAATATGCACAAAAACAAATCTGATATTGCAAACACTATCACCAAGCAATAGATCTTTTCAACCTGCTGAATACAGATGCCTTGATCTATATTTCAGATATGAGAAAGATAAATTTATAATACAACATTAAACATCACATGTACCTTACTGAATGCAGAACATTGAATCACTGGTTGTTCACCCACAGTGTCCCTTTTCTGAGACCAGAGACTCATCTCTGTATCCCCTGACATGAGCATATAAACTTTGCATTGTGCCATGTATCACTAGTAGTAACTAGGCATCAATTTAAAAATTTAATGTAGCTTAAGCTGCAAACATTTTTCTCTTCATATCTAGGAGCCCCATGGATTTTAGAAAAGATAATTTGCTGTGGACATACACCCTCAATGTGCATCTCACATTGAAAAGCTTTTGTTCAGTTACCCAGTGTGGCCTTCATTTTTAAACACTCCTAAATCTCCCAAGTGGCTGGCATTAAATTTGTGCACCACCATGACCCAGTTTTGTTTACTTTACCCCAACACTGAAACCTTGGTGAAATTCAGTAACATAAAATGAAAAAAACTGATGCAGGCATGGTAGTGCATGCCTGAAACCCTGGAACTAAAAGGATGATGCATGAGACTCTGAGAGCTAAGGACAGTGTGAACTACAGAAGGAGACACACTGCCCTCCAACAAAGCAGAGGCACAACACTGTAATCAACAAGGTAGCATGTGTCTGTCATCTTATTACAGGCAGGTAATCTAGTTAGGAATATGTCAGGCAGTCAGACTGGGCTAGGCCCTTGAAGGAGCTAGCACAGAGGGCCAGATGTCTGGTGATCCCTATAGAATGTCACAGATCCCTATAGAATGCTTGCTTGCTACATGACTGGCTTCACCATTTGTCCTTTATTTAGTCAATTTTACCTGAACAATTAAAATTATTGTTTGGCCATAGCTCTTTCCCACCTCATGGCTACCTGCCTTGTGAGCTCTCATTTTTTCCCTTTTCATTTGCCTCACCTCATGGCTTTACTCTATAAAAATTCCTAGAAAATACAGTCTTTAGCAATCCACTTGGAACCCCTTTTGTCTCTCTCTCAAACAGAATCCTTCTTTCTCTCAATAAATACTTCTGCTCTTAACCTCCATTGCGCATTAAAACTCATTCTTAAATTGAAGAGTATATGAACTTGTACTGGACATATAGTATGCTGAGAGATTCATTCCTCTATACCAAACTCAACATTCAAAGTGCTGGCAAAGTCTCAACACTTTTTTTCACCTTGGGCAAAGTTGTAAGACCTCATCTCAAAATGCATCAAAAATTTTTTTTAATTTGTGAAGATGTAGGTATGAGACAAGTTTCTGAGGTCAGTCACTGAACAATAAGAAGCATCATATATGCCTTGAAATCTTTGGTGTCCAGCAGGAAACCCTTCCCATGCTACTTTACTTGTTATTTCCAACATAATTTCAAACCTTCAATGCTAGTGTTGTAATTTCCTATATTACCACAGAGATGATTAGAGGCACTGATCAGTAAACACAGAAGAAGTATTTATCCATGACAAAGATTCCCTCCTTTCTATAGGCCTGTGACCCTTTTGCTACAAGGAGACCTAGGAAGCTGACTTTCCTTCAGTACTGTCAGAATAGGACAAACTCACCTCAGAAGTCCTTTTCTGTTTGAGTTGCTGATTGTGCCTCCCTCAACAGCCCTTGCTTTCCCATTTCCTTTCAATCATCTTGGCTCTTCTCATTCAAAAAGACCTTTTGTGCTTATTCGTTACTACTCAGGCCCATCCTGACTATGTTTATTTATCCCTACTTCAGTAGAAAGTCCATCTCAGTGTTGCAATTTTTTTTGTTTTTTGAGACAGGGTCTCACAATGCAGTTAAGGATGCCATTGAGCTCATTTCATAGCCCAGTCTTGCCTTACACTTGCAAGGATCCTCCAGTATCATCCTCCAGAGTGCTGGAGTTAAGGGCATGTGCCACCACCATTCCTCACTCAGTGTTTCAAATTTCAAGTGAAAGTCTCAGCATGGCCCAAAGCCTACAGCCATTCTTTCAGAGGTGACACATTTCCCTTTCTATTCTCATAATTATCACAGCTCTACATTCCTGTAGACACCAGTTTGCTGTGTTTCTCAGTGTGGGATTAACAGGTAGCATATATCTGAAGTTGTTCTCTGCAGAAAATTTACCCTGAGGAGCTAATGCATCATCATCCCCCAAATACTTCACAGCATTCTAAACTGTATGAAAAGCCTTGCTTCAGTAGTTCAATTGTAAAAAAGTGTTGGTTTACTTAGCTTATACATTAGGCACTAGCTAAGGAAAGAGCCTGAGGTAAAGTTGCAAAATTAGTGGCTTTGATAAAAATTAAAATGAGAATAGACCATGACCTAGGGCTTTGAACCAGCAGGGAATTTTCACCCCCACAATAAAATGCAGATACCATCCTACTATGGTGAATTGCAGCTGTTAACATCTAAACTCCTGAGATAACAGCAATGTAAGTACAAACAGCCAGTTTATCTCTAAACCCCATTTCCTGTAGACCCCACAGGCTGAAAAATTTGTTAGAAAACCAGGCTCAAAATGGTTGCTTTTGTTGGGTGTGGTGACTCAGAACTGTAATCTCCTCACACTAGAGGCAGATGGAGGAAGATGGCCCGGGGTTCAAGGCCAGGCCAGACTACAAAGATACACTTTGTATCCAAACAATAAAAAAGTAAGATAGATAGATAGATAGATAGATAGATAGATAGATAGATAGATAGGGGTCTATTTTAAATCCAGCAAGCCACGTGTAACCGGCCCTCTGACTACCCACTTGGGAAGCATTCCAGAAATCAAGAAGCTTTTCTCATTTCTTATTTTGGTTCCAGAACTTGTCACTCAGTTTCATGAGATTACAAGTTCTGTTTAAGCCATAACATCATTGCCAGTAGAGGTCTCACATGAAGAGTTCAAATGATAGGTTTTTCTCATTTTGAAGACAGAACCAAAGTTTGCTCCCAAACTACTGCACACCTCAAATACAGCTGTTCCTCAGGCTGCTCAAAAAGTCTTTCTAGGCTCACAGTGGTTCTGCCACTTTCCTTAAAAAATCCCACAATTCCATCCCATTCCCAGCTCCAGTACAATCAAGTTACCTTTGCGATGCTTGAAGGTGTCAGAGAATCATTAGCAGCCATCAGTAAGAGGTCATACAAATTAGAGTTGTAATCAGCTTCCAGGCTCTTAGCACTGAATTCACAATGAGTACTTCTACACCAGGGCCAGGAAGAGCCCTCCTCCCTTGGCCCACCTAATTGGGTGTACAGCCAGCCTCACCTTTATCAAAGATTGGCTCCTGGGCCTGTCTCTCTTTTGTTATGTCTCCCTTAAAGGGATTCATTCTTCCCTTTAAGGGCTTAACTGCTGGGTTTTCCAATCTTTCCTGCATTTCCAAAAGTGCTCAGTACCCTCTCCTGAAGTTGGGTCTTAAATATTCACAGGTCAATGTCTTTTGGCAGAACCAATCCCTTGAGGACAGAAAAAATTATTTGGCCAGGTCAGACCAGGACAAACTGGAAGGGGTTGGGACTTCTGTCAGGAATGAGGCCATAGCTTTATTGTCCAGATTTTCACAGGGTCTCTCTGGGTCTGCTGATTTTCATTGAACTAATTAGTATGCATCTACCAAGAGAACTCCATTACAGCATGAATGAAGAAACTATACACAAACAGTAATAGGTTTCTGGGAAAAGTAAAGATGAAGGGAAATCAAACAGTCCAACTGCTTCAGAAAAGCTTCATGCTGTATCATGTGTCATAAAATATACCTAAATTTTGAAGATAAAACTAGCCAAGTGCCAGGTTGACAATGATTGCTGAAACAGAGTACCAACTTGATCCACCAGATCACTTCCTGGTATTGAGTGTGGGATACAAAAACACTTTAGACTGTAAGTGAAAACATTTTTGGCTTCTATTTATATAATCCACTCTAGGATCATTATATTAGCGCATTATCCTGTTGCCTACTTGTTGACTTGACTTCATATCTAAGGTTGCTTTTAACCAACTCATAAATTTTGGATCTAAAATAAATACAGCATGAAAAAACCCTAATGAAACTGAAGTAGAAGTTTGGAGGCAGGAAATTGTACCTGAGTTGGGATCTCAGTGCCTGGAACAAGTTCCAGAGAAAGAACTTTTTGCCTCTTTAGTCAATGCAGCCAGAAACAAAGGCCCTCCTTTATGTGGCCAATACTGTCTCACACAGAGCTTTCTGATTCATTTCTTGTCTTTCTTTTAAATGAAGTGTTTTCATTTTCCATTGCAATCTTGCTATCTCTATGTCCTAATCTTTATGAATATTTTGTTGGCTCATTTACTAGAGGGGAGTCATAGGGTGCACACCCCCACCTGTGACTAGGTAAAGTAGAAAATCATTTCTCTTCTTCTTTACAAATTCTACTTATTGAGGCAACCACAGTCTTTTCTTTTCTGTTTAAATTTCTAGTAATATAAAAATATGTCTCCTAAGTTCCTGCTTTTGTCCACACCTACATTCTTTGTCATTGTGAGTCCCAGAACTCACTGTCTACCAGATTAACCAGTTCAGTAAATATCTCTGGAATGATTACTGGTTGGCTATTGATAATTGTCTTGCTCTCTACCTAATAACAGTGCCTCTTGAATAAGAGATTTTCTTATAAGTGTGCTGACAGAGTTTTTATTTACCAATCATATATCTAACCAGATTTAATATGATGGCTGCTTCTGATATCAAGTGCATATATTTCTGTTTCTAAGCATCAAGCTTCTAACTTATTCACTCCTAATTCACTCCTTATAAAAGTGTGGTAAAATGGCATAAACAGGTTCCATATGAAATTCCTGCAGATTAATGGGCACATGGTCTCTGTGACAACCTCCAGAGTGCAGAGGCACTTTATTAGTCTTAGAATTAAATAAATACTGTTATTAATGCATTTTGGATTCCTAACTGTTTCTGTACTTACTAAAAGAGATGTTAACTAAATTTTTGCAATTCTGCATTTGTGTTAGTGAACTTTCTAACACTGTGATAAAGTATCTGAAAAATTCAGATATAGGAAATGGAATTTGTAGTAAAGTGTTGCCAAAGGAAAAACAGGATATTTGTGGATAAATATCCTATATTTCTACAGATTGTCAGTAGCAGAGCCTCCTATAGAAGAAAGATAAGTAAATGATTACTGTCTTTACAGGCTTCTTATTTTAGATCATGCAAGGATCCAGGTCCTGGAGGAACATGTCCCTTTTTTGGAAAAATGTCCTTTTTTTCTTGATTGAGGTGCAGGGCATTTCCCCTGTTAAGTTCCCTTTTGCTCCCTTCACTGCAGGTAGGGATTCGTATTGATTTTATGCATGTCCTAGAGTATCTCCTACACACTTAAAAAAGGTGACTCAGTATCAGTACCTATGCCCACTGATCCTGGTGAGGTGGTTTCAGGGTCACCAATTGAAGACAGCAGTTTCCTGGTGAGAGTTCATTTCCTTGAGTGAGACCCACATTCTACAGGACACATTCTCACCATGAAGGATGTAGTGCTGGTCTGTTGGGCTCCAAATACTGTTCTTTTCCATTCAAGACCTCAGAAACTAGACATGGACACAAATATCCTTGAGTTTGTCAACTGTGTGAACATTTGTTTGAAGGAACATGTCTGTGAGGTGTGTGATTCTATGTCTGTGACTCTAGCTGCATCCTGTGGCACACCTGGATGTCCCAATACCTATATGAGATCAACCCTGCATTGATAACTAAGGGGAGACAGAGAAATGAGCTTGAAGTATGGGGTCTCTGAGCACTTAAGGGAAGGTGGTGGAGGAAGAGGCTGCTCAAGACTTTCCTGTTCTCTTCTCTGACACCTCTGCAGCTTCACTGAGTTCTCACAGATGACTATGGTGCCTGAAACTCCCTCAGCCCTAATTCTATCTCATCACACTCTGTACCTCAAACTGTGGGATTGTCTGTTCACTAGGATTGACGATCATGTGACAATCAGAAGCCTTAGGATTGGATCATTATCACATGACAACTGTTTCTTCCTGTGACACAGCCCATTTACTTTCATTTTTTTCACCTATAAACAATTTTAACTCCTCAAGATGATATTTGAAGGTTGGATGTTTGTTCTGTACTTGGAATACTTTATTTCCATATGGGATCCATTTCTGGAAATGTCCTCTCTTAGAACCTTCCATCTGGATCTTCCTTATCAATGATCAGTACTCTCTTTCCCCTATCAGGGCCTTGCATGATATTTTCTAATATTCTGCTTGAGATTCTGAGAGCTTCTGGAGGTAACATGTGGTCTGTGTAGTGCCTAGGAGCATGATGGTCCTCTTTATGGTCCTCTCATTTGCTCCAGTCATCCATATCTCCCCATCAGTGCTTTCTCCACTGGGGGATGAGGAACCTGCTGTACCAGGTGGCAGGGCTCCCCTGGGGTTCTTGATATCCTGTATCTCCATGTTAAAGTGTTATACTTCTGACTGTAAATTTATTTTTTTCATTGGTGAAGGAAGAGATTGATAATTATGTTATCCAGATTTTTGTAGTTTTGAATATGTGAGTAATAATTTTCTATTCATTTACAGGTTGGGGAAAAAGGTAGAAATAACTTCAGTGGCAAAATTTGAACTCTTATTTGAATCAGAGTTCTAAAATAATTGAAAATGACATTTTCTCTTCCATGACTGAACACACAATAACAGAGAAAGAAGCAGAAGGAAATTCATGAAAAGTTTTAGACCTTTCAGGTATCTGTTGTTAGCTGGAATTAAGATCTATTAGGAGGCATCTGGTTAAACCTCAGGAGATGATGTGTTCTGGAAGATGCCTTTGTTTTGGCTTGGAAATACCAGATGCACCTGGGACATCACATCAGGAATGATAAATCTCAGTCATTAACCATAGTACACATCAGTGATGATGCTGGTCAAGCTCAAGTGAAAAGCAGAGAGAGGATGTTGAGGTGCATCTGACTTCCCAGTATGAGTGTGGCCATGAGGTCCATGGTCACATCTGAAGCACTGTCCCTAGTGTGTGGGAATCTTATCTCAGCTCTGCCTTCAGGAGAAAAGCAACTGTGGGCAGTGGGTTGCCAAGCTTTTGTTCTACTCATTATGAACTTGGTTGAAAGAAGACCATAATCTTATTATTGTCACTAGCTATACAGGTATGTTTCAATATTTTAGGAAATGTTAGATAGATATGATTGTAAATACCAAATTAATTGAGGCAACCTGAAATGAGGTAAAGAAAAGGCATGAAGACAGAACTATGAGAATCTTTAAGAAGTAGTGAATATGGTGATATTGAAGTATTTAACATTATATGTAAGAGAGAGACAGACAGAGAGAACAAAAAAGACAGAGAGAGAATTGCTACACTGTATTATGCTGTATTTATGAATCCCTAATTTCTAAAGTGTGAAAGGAAAATGCAGGCCAAAGTCCTGATCAATTCACTGTCACAGAAGAACACTGAAGCCCCTGGACACTCCCTTGAGTCCAGCCAGGCTTCCCTCTTCCTTTCTCTCTGAGCTCCCTGAGAGCTGCTGAGGCTGAAACTGGGGACTAGGCCTTCTGAGAGAGCTGGGAAAAGAAGTCTGTTAGTTCTCAGAACTTAGAAATAGGATCAATTTACTAAAATGAAGTCCTTATTCCAGAATGAGACAATCCCTTGTGATTCAGAAAAAAATGTAGTGCATTCATTTTTTATGATGACTAATTACCATATGAAAGAAAGCCATTGTATGGATGAGTAAAACAATGTTGATAGGTTGGTGAGGAGAAATTTGTTTTTCAGCACACTGAAAGCGATTTCCATAGGAAACAATAGTAGCAAAATATGAGCAGTGATTCCTATCAATGCCTACATGACACACTTAGAGGGATTTAGAGAGACAGAGCAGGAAATAGTGTGGGTAGTAAGGATCATGCTAGATTCTGTAAGGACATCCTTAACACAACTACATTTGTACTTAAACCTGGTTTTTTAGTTTAATAGCAACAAAAAATCCCTGCTAGTTAAAAGCACGCCAGGTTTATGCCTGGGTTCACACTGAGGTCCTCTTATTGTGTCTTGCATAGTAAGATATGACCATGTCCTTGGAAGTCACGGAGTTCAGTCACAGGGAAAGATGTTTCTTTTTTGTGTTAGCAGTGGCAATGCAGCCTTTGAAAGCCAGGTTGTATTTTGTACTATAGAGCCCATTGACTAAAGAGCTTTCCCAGGAGACTGGCTGATCCAACTCCAGTAGTAACTGGAGACAGAGATCCTGGTGACAATTCAGGTAAGAGACAGGGTCTCCCCAGCTTCAACAGACTTGATCCTTACTCCCAAAGTGTCAAATCAGACAGCACACCTGAGGATAAGGGGAGTCATGAAGAATCTTCCATTTCCACACCCAGACCACTTAATTATCTAGAGACCCCAGGACTCTCACCCTGGGGAGAAGCCATTAGACACAGAATTTTCCATGTTGTTTTTATCTTGCCTGCATAATAAAGACCTCCCCAATTGCCCAGGTGGTGACAGGAATTTATTCTGCTAGCCCCTAGGCTAATTTGCATGTAGGTGTTGAAGAGAAACATATACTAGGCTGAGCTAAGGTGACCTGTCACTGGTGTCCAAGATCTGGCATTATCATGTATGAGGCTGCCCACCCTGGCACTGACAGTGTGAGATTTATCGCTGCCTAAGCTGTAGTGTGTTCTGTGGCTTTGCATGGGTGGTTGATGCAGTTGATGGGTATGGAAAGGAAATTCGGTTGGTTTCCCACTTGCTTTGTATTATTGCAGAAAATCCAATTTCCAATCAAGTAGAAGAGTCTGTGCACTGAGGAAATTACCAGGCAACTTTAGCGATCTCATCACCAGTGGCCTGCGGGACTAAATCACCAATGAGGATCCATCTTTCAATTCAGTTTAAATAGTATACAAGCAAGCAAGAATACAAGGCAGATGACAGGTTATTACATGATTGGATGCCTGAGTCGAATTAAGCCATCTATTGTCAGGCAAGTTAACTCTAAATAGATTTACTTAAAACATTTAATGTAATGCAGGAACATCCTGAGGACAAGGAGAAGGAGCAAGCAAAGTTAAAAGTATCTTTGTTTGTATCACTTTATTCCAACCAATGTCATTGAAACAAGTTGGAAGCAAAATATTTGTTCTTTGAATTAAGGGAATCACAAGGTAGGAATAGTCAGATTAATGATTTCACTACCAGAAGAAAAGCAGCTGGGCAGTCAAGGCTGACTGAATTTAGCAGAGTGCTTACATGACAAGCAGCAGGAAGATAGGCAGAGTTCACTTTTGATTTTTTCACTTGCTATCATGTCTGTAAGTTTCCTACACTGACTTTGTTTTTACTACTTTATAACCATGCCTTGCACTGTGAGACCATCAGGCTGTGACTGTAATTGCAAAGTAGAGAGAACACTTCATGCAGGTGCTTTATTGGTGGAGGTGCACAGTGTAGTTTTCCCATCTGTCTGGGGCTATAATGGTCTTCATCCATCAGATATGGGACATTCAGAATTCACATTGATTTCCTCTCCAGCATGTCCATCATTCTATGTTTATCATGTGTGCTCAACATCATTTGCTTAGCTCCAAATTCCTTTTAGTGGCTTTTTTAGAATTGTGGATGATTTTGTTTAATTGTGATAATGTCTTATCACCTATAAGTTCTGTGCCTATGCTAGTTTTTAGATTGAATAGTTTTGTTATCCCGCTAAAACCACATTGAAGTTTTTGGCTTCTTCCCCATCAGTGCCACATGGGTTGAGTTTTGTGAGAGTTGGGAATTCTGGAAATAATTCTGTTCAATTTCCTTCTTGTGTTTCTATTTGTATTTGTTTGTTTGTTTGTTTGTTTTGTGTAGAGAGTAGTTAGTTTATTGCAGTGGACTATTTATTGTAGAGATGTCTTTGGTTAATTTCTATTTTTCAGTGATGTGCCCTGGATGTGGTTAAGCAGCAGCCTTTGCCTCTGTCCCAGGATTCAGCCACCTCTGTTTAATTGATATGTGAGGTTGCAGCATGCTGGGTTTCATACACAGTTCTCCTGGAGTGGGCCCACAGTATTATTAATGATGTCAAGATAATGTAGATATTTGCATGTCAAAGAAAGTCAATTCATAGCAATAGTTATGTTACTTTGGTGCAGCAATTAAATCAATATCCATTATGTCATTAAATGTAAAATGAATATCAACCATAAGGACCAATAAAGTACTACACTTATCTATAGAAAAGAGATCTATGTTTATGGTTTGAACACTAAGAGAAACAAAATATTCACTTGCTGTGAACCTAAACTAAATATCTACTAAATGGAACACATTTACCTCTATAAAATTAGAACATTATTCAGGGGCAATACTGTAATGCACACTAGTTATGTAAAGATTCATAAATTTTAATAGCTATACTAGCCAAGGTGGAAGTGTGTGAAAGCAGAGAATAGAAAAACAATTTAAACAATTACTAGGCAGTAAATGAGAGAGTTAACTGTGAGCCAGGGAGTCTCTCCAGGGAGTGAAAAAAGTTAATAATGAAACAGGGAATGTAATCTTAAAAAGTTATGAAGCAAAAATATTAGAAAGAAAAAGTTTAAAAGGCAAGAGAGAAATAAAAAGGAGAGAAGAAAATACCCAAACAAAAAGTTAAAACCTCCAACAATGCAAGACAGAAAAAACCCCACAAAATAAGGAAACAAAGTTGAATCAAAGGAAAAGCTCATGTGTTATGGAATGAGTGCTTTCTTTCCGTGATCTGCAGTCCTGGGGTCCAGCCAGTTCTGCTTTCCTATGTACACTTTCAGGATCTATGCATCTTTGTGGAGTGCTTCTTGCACTGCAGTCCCCTGGGTCATTTCCTCCCACACCGCAGCTAGCCTTCAGTCCAAGGTGTGCTCTTTTTCTCACTGGTAGAAGAAAATCAGAAGCAGCCTCGGTACTCTGCAGAACCCAGGCTACAAGGAGGGGGTTCCAATGGGCTCCAACTCCACAGTGATGGGCCTGCTCCTGCTCCTCTCTCCCTTGGTATTGTTCTCTTCGAGGTTCAGGTCAGTGGGCTCCAATCTGACTCCTCTGTCTTGAGCTGTGCTTCCCTCTGGGTGCACTGTGGCTTCTCTGGCATGGGCTGCTTTCCTGTGCAGGGTGCAAACTCTAGTCTGGCATGTGCTGCTTTTCTAAGGGGGTTTGGGGTGCTGCTGCTATCTGTATGCTTTCCCACCTGTGGGTGACACCTCATGCCCCATCCTGTCTCACAAGGGGAAGGATGTAACTTTTCTGCTCTGGTGCTGATCTCCCCCATGGTACAAGGTTCCACTCTAGGGCTATTCCACTAGGCTACATGTCTTTTAATGAGTTTATTGCTTTTACCAAACCTGTCAGTTTCTGCCCATCAGAAACCTTCTTTCACTTACTGACATGGTTTGAGCTGTTACCCACATTTCACCTCCTGGACATGTAGACCTCAAATATTAGTATTTGGAAATGTAAATATGGACAGGTGATGGGGTCCTGAGAACCAGATCATGGCTTGATTCACCCTCTCATGGAACAGTGGGGAGGGGTTTCTTTATAAGTGGTGCTATTTTCCTGGCCACTTAGTGTCTCACACATGATGCCACTGCTTTGTGTAGACCCAGTGAAGAGCTCTGATTAAACCAGCTGAGGGTTGTGTGGAGCTCTTGGACAACTATGAAAACGATGACAATAAACCCAGATCCTGCATAATACACTCACTCTGCTCCATCCGTTCTGCTGCAGCCACAGAAAATGGACTCAGATACCTACCAAGTGCCGAGTTGGAGATGTTCTCCCCATAAAATTGCAAAGGAGGTGACCCATTCTCTCACTGAACTGCTTACTGTGGACAAAAAAATGGAATGCAAAATTATTATCAACTACCATTTCTCCAGAATTACAGCTACTACTTCTCTAGTGAGTTTTGGACTAAGCCAAGATATTAGTGAGTTGGACCAGTGTGTCACAGGAAAGAGATTTTAGAGACACCTTGTAGGGAGGCTCTCAAATTGTTAGGTGAAAATATACACTCTTTGCCACATTAATGTAATTTTCTCTCTGTATGGAAAGACTTTTCTGGTACTGTTTCCACTACTGTTTTACATTCTGTGTATAATAAATTAATTATAATTATTTCAAATTATTTCTGAATGTCAGTATGATTATCATATAGCTGTTTTATGCACATCAAGAATTTGTCTTCATACTCTTGCTCATTTTATGTCACTAGTGCTCTACTTACAAATTATCTCTTCCTTGCCATTTTCCCCCTTCTAAATGTTACAATTAATTCTTTTCCAGCAACATGAATCTTCATAGGAAGTGTCCTGCTCACTTGATGACACAAACTGAAGCACTGGGTGAATTGCTCCACATATTTCCACCAGCAAAAGGCCCAGGAGTGAGCCAGCCTGAGACACAAATATGATTAAGAATATTTCAATTCAGACTAAAATCTTGGGAAAAAATACAATTTGGAAGTGCATTTCTCACACAGGATAGGAACAGCAATGTAGCTGTAGGGCTGGAATGAGGTTTCCTCCTCAAAGAGAATCTTTGTAGAAAGTAAATTGAGTTCTCAGCAGACAAGTGAAATTGTGTTTATTGTGCACAACATGCTGTTTTGAAGTGTATCTGCACAGTGGAATGCCGTGACTAAACCAGTTAACACACATATTATGTTCTTAAAACTGTAGAGAAATGTAAGATTTTTCAGACATAAAACCAAGGAAATAGAATACTAAGGAAGTGCAGGCTAGGACATAATTAAAAACCAAACCCTGACTTCCTCTGCTAACAAAGGGGCATCGGTTCCAAACTAAGATGTTACTAGTGAGTGATGCCATGAGAAGATGGGGACCCTAGGGGCAAGAAGGAAGACATAATCCCAGTTATGCCTGTGCCTGAGTATGACTGCACCTCTAATGACATCTTGATATTAACAAACCACATCAAAAGAAAGGAAAGAACATTATACTAAGTTTGAAGACCAAACAACACCAGCTAAATGTCTACAGGCTTCCTACAAAGTGTTTCTGAATTTTCTAATATTATATAATAGATTGAAAAATAAAACCCTAAAAATGAATGAACAAATGACTAATCAACTTTATTGAAGAATAACTTTCTGAAATTTCAAAAGTCAAACAATAGTATATAAGTTTATGTACTGAAATAAGAAAAATCTCAGGGAAGGAATCACACCACACTTAAAATATAGGGTGGAATAAACAATATTTTTTCCAAAGGAGGATGGGAAAGGAATACACCATATTTAATGCAATGTAACCATTACTCTATGTTTAAAAAATATAAACAATATCAAATATTCAAAAACAATGGGATTCATATGCATGGAATATGCTGCTGCTTAGTGGAAGCAATGTTCTTATTGTGCAGAGTGTTGGGTTGTGCCTGGGAAGGAATGGGGTGAGAAGCAACATGGGCCAGTTGAGAAACTCCTGGAAGTGGCAAAGGTGTGTACATAGGGCTTTGTGCAGCACTGATTGCATTTCCAACTGAAGGTGCAGTGTGAAGTGTTCTGTGGAGGAGTCCAGATTTAAGGAGGCCCAAGGTGCAGGGAAATTCATTTTTCAGCACAGAGAAAATGGGCTTCTTAGGAATCAAGTGTAAAAAAATGTGAGAAGTGATTCCAGCAAATACCTAAGTGACAAATTTGAGAGAATGTGGATGACAAACCAGGAATGGCTTGAAGAGTAGTGAGTGTCACCTTTGTCTCTGATGGGTAGTGGGATATACCTAATGATCTACAGTCTTGTATTTGTCCTTGGTGTTGAGCTGTGAACGCAGTGGACATGGGTTCTCCCTGCAGGCCACACATGAAACTGCAGAAGGGTTTATGCCGGCCTCTCATTGCTCTCACCTCACTGTGTCTTGCACAGTAATAAATGGCCCTGTCGTTGGAGGTCACAGAGTTCAGCTGCTGGGAGAACTTCCTGTTGGCTATGTCAGCTGTGATGGGGATGTAGCCCTGGAAGACTGGATTGTAGTCTCTGCTCCCTGTCCAGTACCACATCCACTGGTGAGCTTTCCCAGGAGGCTGGCAGATCCAACTCCAAGCATAGCTACTGTTTATGGAATCACTGGTGACAATGCAGGTGAGGATCAGGTGCTCCTCGGCTTCACCAGCCTAGGTCCTGAGTCTCAAAGTGTCAGATCAGGCAACACACCTGAGGACAAGGGGAGGCATGGTGAGTCCTTCCCTTGCATATCCTGACCCCCACAAACAATTAGACATCTCAGAACTCTCACCCAGGGGAGCTTCCATTAGATAGAGAAGGGTCCACAGCATCTCCATGTATTGCCTGCAGGATGGAGACCTCCACTCCCAACCTGCTGGTGACGGAGATTACTTCTGCCAGGACCTAGGGTGATGTGCATGTGCTACACAGGGGCTGTATTAGGGTCTGAGCCAGGACAACAAGGGACCCTCACAACTGGAACTGGGTGGTGGGAGCAGCTGAACATGGCACTGCTGGTGTGGGATTTAGCCCTGGCAGATCTGTCCTCTGTTTTGGGACTTTACATGGAGTGGTGCTGTATATGACAATCATGTAAAGAACATATTGAGAGTTTGTGTTTGCCTTCTATCACCCCAGAGTTCTGTGGCTTTCATGTTTATTTCTGGAGAGACCCTTTAGGAAGGTGGTGTTGTTGCTAGTCCTTTGGTCTCTATCTTGTCTGACTTGCATGGAACTGTGTCATCCATATTAGTCATAATTCATATTGATATCTTCTCCAGGGTTTCTCTCTACACAAGTGAATACTGTGCTGGCTCTGATACAAGACAATAACCTTGTGCATGCCACATCTTAAAATTATCCTGTGCACAGAGAGTTCATATCTCAGAAAAGTGTGCTCAAATCTTAGGGCAGGTGACAACCAGTGACAGCAATGCAGAGGGTGTGGCTGATGTATTTGGACAAAAGGTCACTGGTGTGATTGAGGCCTGAGAGGTGAGGCCCATAGGAAGGAAGGAAGGCAGTCTTGATCTCCATGCAGCACAGAGAGTGTACTGCAGACAGCACAGGGAGGAGCATTCAGTCAAAACTGATTCTATTCAAATTGTTCAGTTCATGAGTTAGAAATGACTTCTCACAAGTGCATCTGCAAAACAAGAAGGTCACTCCCACGATGGTGGCCCCAGGTAAAACCCTCACAACACATTGATTTTGTCATCTGGCTCTTTGTGATGTGCTCCAAAATATGGACACTCTGCTACAGTCAGTACTTGTGACAGAAGTCTCCACCCTAACTCTAGAGTGTAAGAGAAGAGCAGGGAAATGATTTGAAATGAAGTCACTCATGGCGCAGAGAGTTCTGGAATGATCGGTGTGGGATTATATTCAGACAGTAAGAGTGATCTCAATTCCTCAAATGGAAGCACAATGTCAAGAGAAGGGAGATGGATAGAACAACAAATGCATATTTTTCAAATTTATAAAAGCCAAAAATATGAGCACAAGAAACTGATTGACTATTTCAGAGTGTAAAATGGGCCTATTTTCAAAACAAACAAAAATTATTGTAAGGAATATTCTGGCTTGTGCTTGCATCACATTTCTTTATCCATTCATACACTTAATAACATCTATTTTTGCAGTATGGAGCAGTTATGAATGAAGCAAAAATAAATAATTCTATGCCTTTTTTTCTAATTCACTTTATATTTCATTTTTTCCTGTTTTAATTTATTTAACATCATGGAATTTTTCCAAACTTTTTGTAGCTTGGCATAGCTAACACCAATTTGTGCCCTGTGTATGACCCAGAATAGTGAAAAAATATTTAGAGTTAAAGTTCCATGAGAAAAGCTGAATGTGCTGCATCCAGAAGAGAAAAAGCTAACCTGTTCAACAATGAAGCAGGATTCAGGTGTTTACCAAAAATTAATGCAGGATTCTAGATAAATTGTTTGCAACGGGATGTCTTTTTGTGGTTTTTGGTTTTAAAATTTCTGTAACTTACCAGGTCAGTGATACTCATTTTGACTCTGAAACAGGGTTCTACATGTGGATGCTGAGCTCAGCTAATAATTAATCAATTTGGCTGCTTGGATTCCTATGTTGTCAATGAAACCTTCCCCTTAAGGGTATCATGATGTTTTGATTCATGTGAACCTTGTCTTGAGTTGAAATTAGGAGAAATGCTTATCTTTTTATCATAAAATCATTCAAACCTCTTCTGATAGCTTTTTGAAATCCACAGTGTGGTCGTGTTACCTATATTTGCCCTCATGTAAAAAAGCACACCAGAGATTCTTGTTCGTATGGAACTGTCCCTATGTACCTATCTATCTACCTCTTTCATTCTTCACTCGGTTCTTTTTAAAATCTGTTGGATAAACACCTGCAGCATGTTCTTCTCTGGGTTGTGCTTCATAATGAGGACCAGCTTTGCAAAAGCAATCACCATGTCTTCTATGTGGTTTTGCCAAGTTGAGCTCCTACTAACAAGGAATGCATGTTTGTGCTACTCAGCAGGTTACAGGCTGGTAAAGACATGTGGGGACTGAGTTTATTGGGAAAAGCTCTTTATGGTTTCTTGTTGTTATTAAATTTGAGGTTCCCTAATTAAAAGAATGGAAATATAACAATCACAAGCTTATATTTCACCTGCATATCTTCTTTCATTATGTACCACTCAGATATCTTATTTATATTTTCAGGGAATTTAAATGGAAAAGGTTGCAATTCTTAGTGGTTTCTTAAGGTGCTGCTCAGAAACTTGTTTTCTACTCTTCTTTTTTTAATTTTTTTTTTTGATGAACTGGAGCCCTTATCCCCCTTATGGAAGGAAAGAATTGCTAAACCACTATAGCATATTTATTTATACTCTCCAAAGAAGAATGTCAATTTTAACCCTGCTGCCTCACAATCTGTTTGCCTAGTAGGCCTTGTTCCCTTGCCTTCTTGGTGCTGGAGCAGCTTGTTTATGTGGCTTTTTTGAGTTCTCTGTGCTTTAAGGGCAGGTCATGCTTTAGCTCTACATGTGATCAATCTCTGGCTTAAACAGCTCCCTATGTATCCCTCTTTTTTGTTTTGTAGTAGCACAGGATGTGTGGTCAGTTAAAGCTGGAGAAGCTGTGTTTTTAGAACTCTGTAGAAGACCTTTTTATTTTAAGCACAGTCCAATGATTTTAAGTCCATGCACTCCACAATGGAAACCCTGTGCCATCCATTAATCCATAACAGAAGACAGATATCAGTGTAGCTGGTGATTGTCAGAAGCTGTTACTGATTTAAGTTTCTTTTATAACATATTGCTTTAGCATTGTTTTATATACCTCTAGTAGTTGTATGTTTTCTGCAAGATGTTCTAGACCAAATTAAGGTGAGACATTTTAAAAACAATCAGTTTCTTTGTTATCAAGGTCAGTTAATTCTCCTCAGGAAATGCCTTCAAACCACACATAGCACCTCTTAGTTCCTCTGTGTCAGCCATTTGGATGAGTTATGGCCATTGCTTGACCAAGTTCTTTTCGGTGAAAACTTGTGAGACCTTTTCTCCTGGTGACTCTCCTTAGGCACACTACACACCAATGAGCAATCTTCTCTGTGGTCTCATAATCTTCTTGATCAGAAAATTAAGGACTCACTGAGTACAGGAAGTCACAGCAAAGGTTCTATTATGTCCTGGGTCCTCATTGACCTTGGAGGGCTAAGGCCAAAATATAGGCTATCCTCTTAGCGCATCTTTTTCTCCAATTTTAGCCTCTAAACTTCAGTTATTGAACATCCAGAAGAAAGCACTGATAACAGTATAGTGTAGTAGAAACAGCAAGCTTAATATTATTATCTAAATATCAAGCATTTTAGAGCATCAAATGAAAATCTTATTTTTTACCATCCATGGATATTTTAACATTTGAATACCTGTAGAATGTTAAACAATTACATATTTTGCACAGAAAATCAGAAATAAAATCCACATAAAACATTATACATGACAATCATATGACATTTTGTAACACATGTGAATTTCCATTTTCACATAAAATATCTCCTTTTAGTCATCATCCCTATCTAATACATAAGAAGCATTCACTTAACTTGATTGCCTTTAATGGGATGTACATCTTGTAAGTTTTTGTTATAGGCAAAGGTCGGAATCTGAAGCAATATTCAATCAACATAAACAATCCCTGTTTCACATTTTGGAAAACATGTACATCTGGAAGCATGAATACACTGATACAGCATGAAGTTAATAACAATCTGTCATAGCCATATTGAAAACCTTTGTATGGGCATATTTAAGTAAAAAATCTTATTATTTCTTTTGACAAAGACCAATATGAACATATTACAATAATATATTCATAACTTTCGTTGGGGTGTCTCCCATAAGGCTATGGAGATCATTGGGGCCTCTAATCAATGAACAAGAGCTGGTTAAATGTTACCAGGTGTCATTATGTTATTCATCAACTGAAGTCCTGTTCAATAACCTCTCCCTACCCTAAGGGCTTTTGTTTAATCAGCTTAACAATTTTATAATGACTTAAGAAAAAGCCAATCATAACATTTAACATATTATTTTTGAACAATGAGAGACTCAAGTTATGATAAACAAAAATGTACATTAAATTTACATAACCAATTTTAGCATCATTTTGACTAACTGGGAACCCAGGGGAAAGCATGTTTTTAGGTCTATTACCCAAATCAAACTTTGATTAAATGATCCAAAAATGCAAAAAAAAGAGAAAAAATTGTTGAGCTCAAATAAAAAGAACAGCTGATTACAGAATGGACAAACATGGACAGACAACCTGTACAGACTGGGACAGAAATAGAAACAGAGTTGTCAGCATCCACAAAATCTAAGTTCCCAGGGCTTTTTACACACTGGTATCACACTCTTTTGCTGAACAAGCGTTCTTCTTACACCCCATGTTCCTGGGGTTGGAACACCTGTCACCTCTAGCACCCCATGCACCCAGGACATTTTTTGAGGTGCTCTGTACCTTGGGCACTCCTGTACAGGCCCTTGTGCTTTTGGCTCTGCAACTGTGAATGATCACTAGCTCAGTTGACTGCCAACAACTGCTTAACAGATTGGACAAACAGATACACAGGCAGACTGACAAACATCTAACACAGTCATCTTTACCCTTCCATCATCTAGTATGAAGATCTTTCTGAAGAACCCTTCCTAGCTTCTTTCTTTTACCTGAATGAATTGTCTTGCTGCAGTTATAGTTCCAACATTAGAAAGATTTAAAACTTTGATAGTATACGCTGCCCAATTAAGTCTAGGTAAAATTCCCCTTTTTTGTTTTTGTAATTAAATTTTGAGCAAGATTAATAATTTTTAGCCTGTATCTAGGTTAAATGGAATTGTTTGCTCCATAATTATATCACTAGTGAAATCAATATACTTTTTTTTCCTCCCGGGGAAGGGGATTCTCACAGGCCTGTTTATAACTGACCCCAGAGAATAAGGGAGTTTCCATGCCCCACTCTTTACTCCTGATGAATCCAGTATCAATGCACTCCAGTGATGACTACTGACCTAGAGGATGGAGTTTCATGAGGGCAAATGCAGCATTATATCAATGACATATTGAGGGACAGTGAGTTGGGAAAATTCAACACAGGCCAAATTATGTTATAGCACCTGGCTAAAAGGTGAACATTTGCAGAAGTACAGACCAAGACAGTGGAGGGGTCTGGTTATTAGGATTTTCAAAAGCAAAAAGCAAGTAGGAATCTTGATGTAAAAGAACACAAGAGCATCTTTGAAGTCTAACACTAAATTGAATTCATTGTTTTGTTTTTATTATTTCTATTCTATTCTGTTCTGTTTGACTTTTACTATGTCTGAAGTTATCTGCAGCTGTTTTGAAGACATCAAAAGGCATCATGGTAACTATTGTTGATTTTGTAATGCTCTGAAGTCCTGTATCTCTTACACTGATTTCTTTTGATTGTTTTTATTGTTTTATCTTCTTTGAAATAAAATAAAATCAATCTAACACCAAGAACCAACTGGCACCCTCAGGGATCTGGGAAAGGTCAGAGTATGTGTTGGGCCCTAGGTGGATGGGCGCTACCCCCGCCTTTACTAATCTAAAATCCTGTACCAATCTTCAAACTCAGTGAGTTTCTGGACTCCCAAAATTGGAGTGTCCCCAAATTGAAGTGTTACAAGGACTGTTAACACAGTGTAAGTAAACCTTGTGTCCTTAACTTGTCAATTATAGGCAACAGTCTTCTTTTAGCTTCAGATCTCAGGGGATATTATCTCTACAGAGGAAAAACAGTGGGTTCTGTAATCTGTCTTTGCACAGCAGCAGCACCCCTTCCCTTTTCCAGTTGTGTCCTTCAGAGCCTCTACTTCAGCATTTATTTTGGTCTCCACTACAGGGAGGTAAAACACCTGACTTGGGTGCATGTATACTACAGCATTTAAACAAGATTAAAATTTCTCTCCCCAAAGAGGGGAACTGGGCTTTCAGGTATGATCAAAAAGGAATGAGAGAAGAGAAAGACACCCAAGTGACAGCCTAATGGGTGTGAAAAGTAAAGATTCACCTCCTCACCAGTAACTTCTTTTCCTGAGCTATGGTGGCTGGAAGAAAGCCAGGGTTGAAAAGAGGAACTGAATGCCTACTTCCATGTTCAGCAAGAGGCTTTTCCCTCTATGGGCAAAGTATGCAGGTTTTCTCTGTGGAAAGAACAGCTTGGCTAAATGGAGACAGCAAGGACTGCTCCAGGGCCCTTCTGTTTTTTGGATTGACCCCTGGACGATTCCTCCCTGGGGCTAGTCTTATTGTAGACAGCTAAGTTAGATAGATATACAGTCAGAAGGGAGTTGGGCTCTAAAAGAAGTCAGTGGAAATAAAGACATCAGAATTGTGACTGGAGGTGCATCTGAAGAAATCAGGCCTTAAAAGAAAGATGCAGTAGCCAGGCTTAACTTGCCTAAGGCATAAGCAGTAACTTGGAATTATACTATAATTAGCACCACCTGGTCCAGGAACTACAGCTAGGTATCAATTGCCGAAGGTGAGGAACCAGAAGGTCTAGCCCCACCCCTTCCCAAAAATGCCTTTGTTATATGTACCCTTGTTATATGACCAATGAACCTATTGGATCACTATTAGCTACACTTGTAATCCTTTAGGTTGATTATATTGAACCACATTGTGATTTTGCTGTCTAAATTACCTTTGACAAAGGGTCCTAGTGCAACCCACTTCAAGGACCTCCTTTCTCTCAGTAAACATTTTCTTTTAGCCACCTAAATTTAGCCTTTGAAATCTTTGCTGTCAGGGGACAAGAACTCAGCCCATCTGACATCTTTCAGGCTGGGAGCTATATTTCTCTGTCATCTTGGAGGTTGTACTAAGATGACTGGAAGGAGGTAAAAGTTTGCTTGTGTTTCATGACACACCTAAGTATTTTGATGAAATTCTGGATTGTGGCTCATTTCAGTAATCAAAAATTGTCATCCATTGTTTACTGGCTGTTTATTCCTTTTGTTGGTTAAAAGTTGAGAGCAGGGAAGACTGCAATGTGTTCACTTCAGGTTTCTTTGTTGGGAGGTTTTTTATTTTTGCAGGTAGAGCTCCTCTGTTATATTATCATTTCACATATGCTGCATTTAAATTTAAACTTAATTCTATGCTGATGGCTGAATTTGCTTGAGTTGGCTTGCCTGGCAGTTACAAGATGAATTGTTTTTATTTTATACATCTGTTTGGAGTGGGCTTTTGAATCTCTAATTGCTTTACTCCTTGGACTCACAGCTTAGAGGCCAGGTGACAGGTTTTGCAGTCCATCTCTGTTGTGGATAGTTGTTATCACTGTCAGTAAATTGTAATATTCATTTTATACAATTCTGAAAATCTTTTTTTCCTTTTTAGCTAGAAGCTCCTGAATCCCTAGAATTTGAGTGCTCATCTGTAGGAATCCCTTTATAAATGACATATCTCCACCCTGAGTTAGAAGAGAATCAGAATTCATGCTCATTCAGAAAGGCATACATAAGAGTTTGGGCTGATCCAGCACCTGGGCAAGGGTTTTCTCCTGTAGAATCCATAGATGGAAACATGTAGTTGTTCAGGTTTCTTGGTCATTGGCTTAATGTTTCACTGGCAACACTTCCCTTCTTAAACATGGCTGTTCCAGCAGGACTCAAGAGTGGCCTGTGCTTTTGGTAACACACTCTGGAGCTGGAAATGGGGTTTACAGAGGAGGTAGGTGTGTGCATTTGAAAGGGTGGCTAGTCCAGCCCTACCTATCTTTTGGCTACTCTGCAGATGCCAGCCACCTGCTCTGGAGCAAGGAAACCTCAAGGGACACCTTGAGAGCATGTATAAACCAAGTAGGGATTCAAAGTGTCACCTTATCTTTTCCCTTGCTGTTTTGCAGATGAAAATCTCAATGTTAAGTGCCCTTCTTTCTTTGGAGTGTATTCTTAAGAACTGGAAGATGTTTGACCTTCACACTCTGAGGAAGATCTGTTTAATATTGTTCTGTACCCTTGCATGGGCTGCCTATTCCCTGGAGACAAAAGAGAATGCAGAGGGAAGTGCTGATTGTGACTGTTTTATAGTGGTGATGTACTGTGTGAGACAGAGTAAGATCCAAGGTGTCTTATGTTTGGTCTTTTGCTTCATTGAGAGACAATCCTGACTTGTGTTTGTGTTGTAGATGTGGGGACACTGGAAATCCAAATGCCTGTAGACCATGGCACACAGTCTGATAATTTACCATTACTGAGTCTGAGTCTCCCTATTCTATGGACAAGACTTTCAAACCAACTGTAAATGAGGTCTCTACTGGGCTGTATCCACCTCTATCTGGTTTTGACAGGAGGTGGGCAGAGAATTTGGTCCTACCTGTGCCCAAGTGTTCTTTGTTTTCAGTGGCCTCACCCAGGTCAAATAAGATCTGTGATGGTTTTCAGACAATCTAACTACACTGAGGTCTTATAAGGCATTTACTCAGAACTATAAGCTGAACTGTAAAGGTATAATATTGCTCTTACATCAAACATTGACTTCTTTAAAAAAACAAGTGGCAGTACAGGCTGCTATTACATTTGGAGATGAATATCATTTTAAAAGACCAGAAGAGAGCCAGGCATAATGGCACATGCCTGTAATCCCAGAACTTGGGGTGCTGAGGCAGGAGGATTGCTGCCAATTCAAGAACACCCTGGGCTACAAAGTGAGCTCAACACCAGCCTGACCTGCATATCAAGACCCTGTCACTAAAAGACCAAAAACAAAAATGAAACAAAAACCAAGAACACAGCCAGAAGAGAGACAGCAGGGGGAAAAGGTAGTTCCCACTGGAACCATGGCAGTTCCTGTACAAGATTCCTACTTGCCTTCATAGATGTAAAAGTGTTTTTCCTTCTGACTCTCATTACAAGAGAACTCTGTTAACCACTGACCTACAAGAAAAATTCAGAATCATCTATTTATATTTACAAACCTAAAAAGTGTAAAGGATTTTTGCAGTTCAATTTGGGCAGTATGTGAGAGCATGCTGATTTAAAATCATTGTTTTTGTGTTTATATATTTGTCCACTCGTCTTTTAATTGCTTTTTAAAATTCAAAACATCCATTTCTTATTGGAAGTGCTCAAAACTGGGAAAGCGTTACTGCATTATTTTTTGAAATACAAGTGGTCTTCTATCCGTAAGCTCCATCACATCAATAGAAAATGGGTTTAACATCTCACTTAAGATAATTTATCATTAACAGTTTTTACAGAACAAGTACCTTGAAACCAGATCAAAACTGAGTTAATACCTCTACTGTGGGCCTGCCCTGCCACCAGGAACATAGCAGAAACCTGCATCAGGTGTAAGCTGACTGGAACCTCCCCTGTGGGCCAGCCCTGCCACTGGGAACTTAGCAGAAGCCTGCATCAGGTGTAAGCTGCCAGGAACCTCCACTGTGGGCCCACCCTGCTACCAGGAACTTAGCACAAGACTGCCTCAAGGATAAGCTGCCCCTGAGGGCCTACCGTGCCACTGGAACATGGAGGAGGCCAGCCCAAGACTGAAACCTGTCCTGGACTGCTTTTGCTGGGCCTGCTTCACACCTGGAACATCAAAAGAGCTCAGCTAGCTCAAGTTAGTGTGGAAAAACTTGGAACTTTGCTCCCAGGTGGTGGATCTTGGACTATAGCAGATTAACTGTACCAGTGTGGTGAGTATGCCCCTATAATAGAGGTGTACAGGGAATAAATAGGGCCAGTAGTAAAATGCCCTCCAACTAACGGTAAGATTTTGGTGAGTCTGAAAGAGTGTTTGTGATCCCCTCCTACACATAGAAAACACCAGGCAGAGTGAAAATGACAAAATAAAAAAGCAAAATGCAGTTGCAAACATATAGTTTAACAGAAGCAAGTATAGGAGACATTGAAATAGAGGACCCCAAAAATAACACACCAGGAATCTCTGAAAAGATAGCAAGTGAAATAAAAAACAACTGCATCAAGCTATAGAGGAAATCAAATTAGAATTACTCTCCCATGTAAAGACAGAAATAACAACTTTAGTAAAGGAGTTGTTGAATGAAGCAAAAAAAAGAACAAGATAAAAAAGTACATGAGCACAGGAAACTGATTGAAACTTTGAGTGAACAATATAGAAAACAAGAAGAATTCATGAAACAAAAAGAGACATCCAAGAAACAAAAAAATTCTATTGAAAAAGTGCAAAACTGCATAAAGGAACCTGAGGATAGGATTTTGGACCTTGAGGACAGGATCACAATTAGTGATCAGGAAAGGATAGAACTTTTAAAAATAACAAAGCAGCATGAAATGACAATCCAGAAGCTTCATGATGATGCCAAGAGCAACAATATAAGAATAATTGGCATTAGCAAAGATACAGGAATCCAGGCAAATTTCATAGGTAAAAAATTTACAGAATAGCAGAAAATTTCCCAAACATGAGGAGAGGATCTGATATGCAGATAACTGAGGCATATGAAACACCAGTCACAATCAACATAAATTCACAACCAGTCACATAATAATTTAGGACTCAGATATATAGCATAATAACATAATACTAAAAGATCTTAGAGAAAAGACACAACTCACCTATCAAGGAAAGCCAATTACAATCATGGCAGACTTTTCAACACAAACTCTCAGTGTAAGATGAGATTGGAGTGAGGTATTTCAAGCCCTGAAAGAAAACAGCTTTCAACCTAGACTGATGAACACAGTAAAATTTTCATTCAAATTTAATGGAGACACAAGGTACTTCCATGACAAAGAACAACTGAAGAAATACACATCCACCAAACCAACCCTAGAAAGAGTACTGAAAGACATGCTACACAGAAATAAATATGACCACAATCCCCAGAATAACAACAGAAAGAAACCACCAGGTAGGACAAGCAATTAAATAAGGGGAAGAGCAGAAAGCAAACACCTGGAACATAAACTTGCAAAGTCGAGCCAGTACCTATCAGTGATGTTCATAAATGTAAATGGCCTCAATTCACCTATCAAAAGAAATAAACTGAGAGAATGGATCAAGAAACATGGTCCTACAATATGCTGTATACAAGAAACACATCTGACCCAGAAGGAAACTCATAGATTAAATTCAAAGGATGGAAAACAGTATTCCATGCAAAGGAACACAGGAAAAAGCTGAGGTAATTATCCAATTCGCAGACAATGTGAACTTTAAACCTAAAATAATTAAAAGAGATAAAGAAGGTCACTACATACTCATTAGTGGAAAAATTCAAGAGGAAGAAATAACAAATATAAATATATATGCATGAAACACATGAGCATCCAACTATATAAGTCAGATTCTGATGGACATGAAAAACCAATTATGCAAGAACACAATTATAACAGGACACCTTAACAGCCCATTGTAACAGACAGATCAACTCATCAAAAAGTCAGCAAAGAAATAATAGAACTGAAACATACCTGAGAGCAATTGGACTTGGGAGATGTTTACAGTGTTCCACCACAAAACATCAGAATACACATTTTTTCACAGCTGTATATGGGATATTATCCAAAATAGACATTATATTATCCCATAAACATTGTTGAGTAAATGCAAAATATTGAATATATACCATGCATAATATCTGACCATGGTGCACTGACATTGGAAATTAATGGCAAAAGAAATTGCAGAATCTGCATAAATACAAGGAAATTAAATAACAACCTTTTGAACAACCAGTGGGCTACAGATGAAATTAAAGAAGAAATATAGCAATACCTACAATTCAATAGAAACAACATACTGTAACCTGTGGGATGCAATGAAAGTGGTCTTAAGAGGGAAATATATAGCAATAAATTGTTATATCAAGAAAACAGAATGAGCACAAATAAACAACCTAATGCTTCATCTCAAGCTTCTAGATAAAGAAGAGCAAGCTAAACCCAAAGTTCCTAGAAGACAGAAAATTGTAAAGGTTAGAGCACAAATCAATGCAACTGAAACTAAAAAAAAATACAGAGAACTATTGAATCAAAAAGGTGTTTTTTTGAGAGAATAAACAAAATTGACAAACCCCTAGATAATCTTATCAAAATAAAGAAAGAAAAAAACCTAAATTCATATAATAAGAACTGAAAAGGGAGAAATTACTACAGATACCATGGAAATTCAAAAGATCATGAAAACCTACTTTGAAAATCTCTACTCATGTAGAGTGGAAAAGACAGAGAAAATGGACAGATTTCTAAAAACATATGGACTACCAAAACTCAAGCAAGAAGATATAGCAATTTTGAACAACCCAATATCAGCTATTGAAACTGAAAATGTAATTCAAAACTTACCAACAAAGAAAAGCCCACGTTCTCATGGATTCACAGCTGAATTCTACAAGAAATTTAGAGAAGATTTGATGCCAGTACTCATTAAACTCTTCAATAAAATTGAGAAGAAAGCAATCCTCCCTACATGATTCCTGGAGGCAAGTAGTACTCTGATACCAAAACCAGAGAAAGATCCAACCAAAAAGGAGAACTATAGGCCAATATCACTAATGAACATCGCTGCAAAGATTCCCTACAAAATGCTTGCAAATAGAATGCAGCAAATCATCAAGAAGATTATACATCATGACCAAGTGGGGTTCATTCAGGAATACAGTCATGGTTTAACACACACAAATCAATAAATGTAATACACCCCATCAACAGAGCCAAAAACAAAAAACACATGATCATCTCAATAGATGCAGAAAAAGCTTCTGACAAAGTCCAACACATGTTCATGATAAAAACCTGTCAAAAAATCGGAATACACCTTGTCTACCTCAACCTTATAAAGGCCATCTATGACAAACCAACAGCCAAAATTATACTAAACTGGACAAAAACTTAAAGCTTTCACTTTAAAACCAGGAACAAAACAAGGAAGTCCACTCTCACCAATCCTTTTTAATATAGTTCTGAAAACACTAGCCAGGGCAATCAGACAAGAGAGAAAAATAAAAGGAGTAAAGATAGGAAATGAAGAAGTTAAATTATCACTATTTGCAGATGACATGATTCTCTATTTAGAAGACACAAAAGGCTCCATTAAAAGACTACTAGAAGTAATAAACAAATTCAGCAGTTTAGTTGGATACAATGCCAGTGATCAAAAATCAATAGCATTCCTGTACACAGACAAAAACTCACTGAGGGAGAAATTATGGAAATATTGCCTTCTACAATAACATGTAAAAATGAAATACTTAGGAATCAACCTAACTAAAAAAGGAAAAGACCTATATGCTGAAAATTATACTATGCTGAAAAAGGAGATTGAAGAGGATTTAGAAAATGGAAGGGCATTCCTTGCTCTTGGTTAGGAAGGACCAACATTGTGAAAATGGCCATACTCCCAAAACTGTTATACACATTTAATGCAATCCCAATCAAAATACCATTGACATACCTCACAGATCTAGAGAACACACTACTACAATTCACTTGGAAGCAGAAGAAACCTATAATAGCAAAGGCAATTCTAGGCAATAAAAGCAAGGCAGGAGGGATCTCAATTCCTGACTTGAAACAGTACTATAAAGCCCCAGTGATAAAATCAGCTTGGTACTGGCAAAGAAACAGACCTGAGGATCAATGGAACTGATTAGAAGATGTAAGCACAACTACAAAGACAATCAGCCACCTGATATTTGAAAAAGGGGCTAAATACATCCACTGGAAGAAGGATAGTCTCTTTAATAAATGGTGTTGGAAAAACTGGCTCTCTACATGCCGAAGACTGAAACTAGATCCATGCATATCACCATGCACAAAACTAAAGTCTAAATGGATCAAAGACATCAATATTAAAACAGAAACACTAAATCTACTGGAAGACAAGGAAGGTAGAAGTCTTGGAGACATAGGAGCAGGCAGAGAATTCATGAACAAAAGGCAAACTGCACGGGAAACACTTCAAAGAATCAACAAATGGGATCTCACATTATTGAGAAGTTTCTGCACTTCAAAGGAAATCACCAACAGAGTAAAAAGATAACCAACAGAGTGGGAAATAATTTTAGGCAGCAATCCCTCAAAGGACTTATTTCCAGAACATATAAAGAAATAAAAAACATCCTGCACCCCAAATTCAAAGACTCTCTCTAAAAATGGGCATCTGAGATGAACACACAGTTCCCAGATGAAGATATACAAATAGCAAATAAATTCATGAAAAATGTTCACCATCACTGCTCATTCAAGAAATGCAAATTAAAGCAATATTGAGATTTCATCTCACTCCAGAAAGAATAGCTTCCTTCAAAAAAATCAATTGATAACAAATGTTTGTGAGCCTGCAAGGAAAAAAGAACACTGCTCCACTGTTGTTGAGAATGTAGACTGGTGCAACCACTGTGGAAATCCGTAGGGAGAATTCTCAGAAGACTAGAATTGGAAGTTCCATTCAATCCAGCTATTCCCTTCCTGGGTATTTTTCTAGAACTGAAAAGGTCATATCACAGTGATATATGTGCACCCATGTTCATAGCAGCACAATTTGTAATAGCTAAATCTTGGAAACAACCAAGATGCCCATCAACTGCAGAGTGGATGAAAAAATGGTATTTTTTATACAATGGAATATTATTCATCTATATAAAGGAGATCTTGAGTCCTTCATAGTTAAGTGGAGACAACTTGAGTCTATCAGCTTTAGTGAAATAAGTAAGAATCATATTTATAAATATCACATTGTGTCTCTAGTGTAAATATAAGTAGTAGATGAGTAATAAAACCTCAAATGTGTAATTGCTATTGTAAAAAAGAGATGGAAAGAAAGTGTTCTAAGTGATATAACTGTATGTATGTTTGAGTGTGTAAAATAGATTATCATAGTGCTGAATTTTAGTTGGATTGTAGAGCAGAACTGTTTTTATTCTCACTGTTTGAATGGCTACTATGTATCCTTTAATTTCATAACTTACACAACTATATCCAAGATGACAATATGTAATTTATCAACTAGTAATTTCTCAGTATTTTTGTCTCTTTTTTCTTTTAGAATTCTGTATTATTGATTCACTTTTTTGGTTTGATTTTTTCTCTTCAAATAGAATTTTTAAAAATGTGTAATACTATTGTAAAAAAGAAGAAATAGGAAGTGCTATAAAAGATATAACTGCATATATATTTAAGTGTGTGAGATTGATAAATATATTTCTAAGTTCTTCTTGGATTGTTGAACACATATGTTTGCAGTCTCACTGTCTGAATATCCCTTTTGTATGGTTTAATTTTGTAACTCGAACAAGTATTTCTAAAAGGACAATATGTAATTTATCAACTAGTGATTTCTTACTGTTTATCCTTTTTTTGGGGGGAAATTCTGAACTAGTTCTTCCATTTTTCTGTTTTTTTTTCTCTTTAAATAAAATAAAAATAAAAGAATTTCAAGGCACAGGGCACCTGGTGAATTTGCTGAATGGGTGCCAATTTGCATGAGGTTTAAGTTGTAGCTGGAACAGTACAGGGCACTGTGATCCCATCTGCCAGTCAAGCCTCATGCACAGCCTTGAAGGAATCAGGTTGAAGCCAGTACAGAAGTCAGGTCTCAGATTTCACAGGTTTCATGGGGAGACTAACTTCATCAGGTAACATTTAGTCAATCTGTATCCATCTCAGAGCACCTGGCTTCACACTTACATTTCTAGCCTCTAGGTTGTTTCCTTTTGTATTTGTTTCCTGCTCTCTAAGGCAGTCACTCAGTAACCAGGCTCAATTTCTAGAGGATTTTATCAGCAGGTGACCCTGGGTCCAAAACATGGCAGCAAAAATGTAAGGAAAGCCTCCACATAATGAGTTGTCCTGATCTCCCTGTGCCTCTTTCCAGCTTATGATGCACACAGCTTTCCTGAATCACCCAACAGCTGGTGATGAAACACCAAATATTTGACACTGAAGGGACACGGAAAATGAGCCAAAACCTATACTAGTAAGCAAGTTGACAGGTGTCATTCCTGGATTGCAAATGGGCTACTGAAATGTTCCACAAGGGCATTACTGCACTTAAAATGAGGTTTCTCTTGTCTTTTCAGAGCAGGGATTGACTAACTGTATATTTTGCAAGTTTACTCTTGCATCCCATATGTAGGACAATAACTGCACTCCTGTGATTTGAGACTACATATTCTGGAAATGAATCCTAATCTCAGAGGGGGGATGGTAAGAACAGGCCAGATCTACTCAGCGAGTGAGATGAGGCCAGTGGATTTACTTCCTTATCAGTAACCAAGGCATATTTTAATGTTTCAGGACTTAGATTTGAGTTCAGGACATTTATACTAACCTATATCCCCAGCTATCATTTATACTAAGCTCTTTGCAGACAGGTTTTCATTTTGTTTCCAAGTTGCCAAGCCTGGGTTGAAATTGCAAAGTTGAAGTCCTCTTGCCTCACATTGTCAGATTGCTTAATCACCATCTTGCCTATGTCTGAACCATTTTATTTTTTAAAAAATGATAAAACATTAAAATCAGAGAATATAAGTAGGAACTACATTGTAGTAATTTGTGAGCAATTTTCTACCTCAGGATTGAGTGTGCAGAAATGACAACTGCCTCAAAGTCTATTTCAAATATTGAAGAGTAATACATTACACACATGGAAACTTACACAGATAACATCATATATATATATATATATATATATATATATATATATATATATATATGCTGGCATATATTGAAAAAAATGTGTATCAATAAACAACTACAATGGTACACAATACAGAAATTGGCATAATAACCATGGGGTATTCAGCATCCTGTGAAAATGTTGTCCTTCTCTTCATATGTCATCCTGCCTTGCACTGAACCTTCTTGTCAGGTTGTGACATCACATGAGTGCTCTCTATTGAAGGAAACTGAAATCCATGATAAATCCAAGTGACACTAGATTTACTTATTTGAAAGAGAATGAAACATGATTTTGACTTTCTCAACACTGATTTCTGAATTTTATTTTAAAATCACAATATGCTGCTGGAATGCCACTGTGGAACATGTGCCTAAAGGGAGACTAGGAGCGTTTAGCAGTGCCATGCCCCAAAAATTTTCAGCAAGTGGCAAAAGTGTTACATTATCATCCCTGCATGAAATTTTTGCGAGGTAAATCTAATGCTAGAATTTGGGGATGGTGGTGTATGGTTGTATTCCCAGGAGTCAGAAGGCTTATACAAGAGGATTGCTTCAAATTCAAGATAAGCATGTACTACAAAGTGAGCCCAAGACCAGCCTGGATGATAAAGTGAGCCAAAGACCAGCCTGAACTTCATGGCAAAACCATTTCAGACAAAACAAATCTGCTACAATTCTCATGCATTTAATTCACATGCTTGTAATTATCACCTTATTTATTGCACACTGCTGACTCTGTCTTTTTGGTGTCAAAATAAGACATCATTTCCATCACTCACTATTCCTATTCTGGGAATCATATTCCATGCACTTTCCTTGGAACCCTAGGAACATGATTCACTTGCATATTCAGGATTCTGCTATTATACTGACTGAATTAATATAAAAGGCATGGTGATTACTTTTGTGTAAAAGTACATTATGTTAAATAGGCAATAGTAGCATACATCTTTCAAAAATGGAGAGGAGCAAGAAATAGAGGAGAAACATATATACTGGTTGCCAAGGCAACAATGAAGAGCTCAGACCTATTATGCAAACAGATGCCTTCCAAAGATGAATACCTACATTATGTACTAGAAACAGGCACTAATGCAATTATACATGTTTTAAATTTGCTTTTCCTTTTATGATTATCTTAAGTTTTCATACATAGATTCATGTCATAAAATCTCGTGAAGTACACTTCTGAATTCTTTGTGTAGATGCTTCTAGAAAAATGTAATTGAGAGATTTAAGTGGAAAAGAATGTTTGTGAGAAAAATAAGTGTCATCCATGAAGACTATATTGGT
>PVLA01013854.1:0-34207 GCA_004027455.1 Hydrochoerus hydrochaeris | reverse complement strand
ACCAGGACACAAGCAATGGGCTCAATAGTACAGCCCATTTTGTTCACATTAGCTGTTCTTTCAATCAAATAGAGGAAAATGGAAGGAAATATCAAACTTTTAAAAACAGAATATTGAATAAAGCAGTACCATTAATCAAAACTGAGCAAAACAGTGATAAAAATATTTGCCTTCAAAGAGATGGTAGAAGGAAATCCCCTTTCTTGCCACGCTGTATACATTCATCCTCCAAAAAGATACTCAGACCGCAGGTGCCTACTTGCTAACGGGGGTGGGGGGATGGGGATGGATCAATGTCTGATTCTTAGCCTGTGCACTGGCAGGGCCCTGGCTGCTTACAAGGCCAGCCAGCAGGCCGCCTTATCTCCCAGCACCCAAAGTTCCAACATGATGCAGAGCTTAGGAGTCACTGATAGTTCTTGCCCTGGTGTGCCAGTGTTTTGCCAGGCGACCAGCTGCTCACCAGGGTGGCAAGTAGGCCACCTGTTCTCCAGCGCCCAAAGTTCCAACATGATGCAGAGGTCAGGTATTGCTGATAGTTCCTGCCCCAGTGCACCGGTGACTTGCTAGGCCCCCAGCTGCTTACCAGGGCAGCCAGTAGGCTGCCTGTTCTCCCAGCGCTCAAAGTTCCAACATGATGCAGAGCTTAGGAGTCGCTGATAGTTCTTGCCCTGGTGTGCCAGTGGTTTGCCAGGCCACCAGCTGCTCACCAGGGCAACGAGTAGGCCACCTGTTCTCCAGTGCTCAAAGTTCCAACATGATGGAAGTTGTTTTCTTGAAACAACTTGAAATACTTCACTACATGCTCTTCTTGACTTGATGGATTGTGTTGAGAAGTCTGCTGTGATTCTGATAGGCTTTCCTTTATAGGTGATCTGTTTCTTTTCTCTATTGGTTTTTAATACTGTGTCCTTATGCTGAATTTATGGGATCTTGATTATTATATGTCAAGGTGTGTTTTTGCTTTTGTTATGGCTAATTTGAATTCTGTATGCCTTGCTTATGTGTATATCAGGTTTTTTCCCATGTTTGGGAAATTTTCTGTGATTATGATGGCAAATAGTCCTTTTATGTCATTTGTATTGTCATTGTATTTTCCTTGGCATGTATCAATCTTATATTGGTGCTGTTTGCATCATCTTGCAGCTGTTGAATTATTATTTCCTGATTCTTTGTTATTTTTAAGAGCTATTTTCTTTCATGATCAATAGTTGCAATCATGTCTTCAAAGTCTGAAAGTATGTCTTCAATTTCATTCATGTGGTTTCTCCAGCTTTGAATGGAATTTTTTATTTCCTGAGTATCTCTTTGAATCTGTTTCATGTATGCTAATTGTTTCCTGTATTGTTCATTCAAAGTTTCCATCACTGTCCTATGCTCCTGTATGTATTTATCTATGTCTTCTTTGGATATACTCACCAATTCTTTAATTGTATCATTTGTTTTTACTTGAGTGATTATTTCTGATCTGGTTTCTTTTATGGCTTCCTGGAATTATTTCTTTACTTCCTTTGCTATCATTTCATAGATTTGAGGTATGTAATTTATAAATTCATCTATGTCTATGTCTGTGTCTCCTGGACTTCAACGCGATAGGCTGGAAGTTTAAGATTGCATTTTGTTCTTTTGTTTTGGTATTTTCCTGTGTTCCTCTGAATCAGTCAGATACCAAGTCCTAGTTTCTTTCCATTCTTCTGGGCTGTCCAACAGCAGGCCTCATTGTGGTGTAGACACCTTGCCACTGTTGGCCTCACCAAGCGTTCCTGGATGAATGCAGGTTGCTGGGAACAGGTTCCTAGTCCCTGAAGGCCTCATAGATGGTTCCAGGTCTGGATGAGTCATTGGGTGCAGACTCATCCAGATTCCTAGTAGTAACTGTCCTAGTAGGCCTCACCAAGTATTCCCAGAGGACTCTGAGACTCTAGACAGAGGCTCCCAGTCTTTGTGGGCCTCAGAGATGGCTCCTTGGTGTGGGTGAATCACTGGGCACAGCTTCCAAGTCCCCAAAAGCCTCACCGAGGGTTCTTATTTGTGGGCAAGCTACTGGGTACAGCTTCTCAGTCCTTGCAGGACTCACTGAGGGTTCCTGAATGATTGTGAGTCACTGGGCATAGACTCCAAGTCTTCATGGGTATCAGAGATGGTGTCCAGATATAAGCAGGTCACTGGGAATAGCTTACCAGTCTCCAAGAGCCTCCCCAAGGATTCCCAGATGACTGTCAACCATGCTTTTTCAATTGCAGTAGCTTTGTGGTATTACTTGAAATCTGGAGTTGCAATACCCCCTACTTTGTCCTGTTCCCCAGAATTGCTTTTGCTATTCTAGGTCTCTCTAGTTCCATATAAATTTCAGGATGGTTTTCTCTAGTTCTGAAAAAATTATTACTGATATTTTATTGGGACTGCATTATATAACAGTTTGGAAAGTATGGTCATTTTGATTATATTGATTCTACCTATCCAGAAACAGGAGATATCTTTCCATGTTCTAATATCTTCATTAATCTTTTTTTTCAGAGTACTATAGTTTTCATTGCAGAAGTCTTTCACTTCCTTGATTAGGTTATTCCTAAGTATTTCAGTTTTCTTGATGCTCTTGTAAAGAGTATTGTCTCTCTAATTTCCCTCTTGGTGAGTTTATTATTGGTGCCCAGGAATTCCATTGATTTTTGAGTGCTGACTTTGTATTCTCCTATGATACCAAATTAGGATATTAGTTCTAGCAGTCTTTTGGTGGGATTGAGGGAGTCTTCTATGTAGAGAATCATGTCATCTGTAAATAATGCTTCTTCCTTTCCTATCCATATCCCTTTATTTCTTTCTCTTGTCTTATTGCTCTGGCTAATGTTTCAAGAAATGTATTGAAAAAAAAGGAGGTGATAGCAGACATGCTTATTCTGTTCCTGATTTTAGACACAACGGTTTCAGTTTCTCTCCATTTAGTATGATATTGCTTGTTAATTTATCATATTTGGATTTTATCAGGTTGAAAGAAACACCATCCATTCCTATTTTCTTTGGAGTTTTTATCATGAATGGATGTTAGATTTTGTCAAATGCTTTTTCTGCATTCATTGAGATGATGATGTGTTTTTTGTCCTTGTTTCTACATAGAAAGTTGTGGTGTATTGATTTGTGTGTGTTGAACCATCCCTGCATCCCTTGAATGAATCTTATAGGTGTCCACCTCTTAATATCATCACCTGGGGGTTAGGTTTCAACATATGAATGCTATGGAACACAAACATTCAGATTTCAGCACATGTAAGACATTAATAAACCTGACACAGAAACTTTGTTCAAATAATGTTAGTTCTACAATGTAAATACTAATAATATTAACAAATTTATTATTAGATCCCAAATATTTACCTAAACTCAGTGGAGCATAAAACCAGGTAATTATTCTACCTGATATGGCCACATTCCCTATAACTGTTACTGTCCTTCTTAGAAGGCTAAAGATTAGGTGATTTTGCCAACCCAGGAACTTTCAGCTCACCGTCTGATATTCCTACTATGGATATTCCTACTATGGATACTTCATAACCACTGCTGGACCCCATAAAAATACTGTATTCTTACCATCTTACAAGCAAAAAACAGTCTTTGCAAAAGGAGAAATTTTTATCTCCCTTTCTTCTACAATAATTGTTTCTATTAATACATCCTAACTTCTATGACTTCTCAGAGAGTCATCATTGATCTACCTTGATGCTGCTCTTTCCACTCAGTCTTCTAAGGACCTTCTGTGATTTAGCCACAGATTTTAAATTCAAGCATATTATTCAAATATGGAAGGCTCCTTGAAGGTCTCAAAGAAATAATCACAGAGAAAAAATTGTTCAAGTACTTTTGAAGAAATTACAGACTCTTTTTGTCTCACTGCTATTACTTGCCTCACTATGATTTGTACATATAAAAATTTTTAACTCATTTATTATAGGACAGAGATTCTACAATGCACATGAACTAGCTAATGGGCTAACCCTACTCTGTAGGGCTATTAATCATGTTATGTTGCAACCCAGTGGTCTGCCCTTTTAACCCAAGAATGAGAGCCAGTGCTCTGTGGGTAAATTAGGAAATTTTAGCTTGGCTGACCCTTTAATGAAGGCAGTTTTTCCAGAAAAGAGGAGAACAAAGATTACAGATGGGAAGAAATAAATAAGTTTCCAGTGAAGGAATCCAGAGGAATTGTTTATCTGGAATTGTTCCTGCACTGCCATAGTTTCAAAAGATAAAATTCATTATAAGGCATTTCTTTTAGAGCTTTTAACAGATTTATATTACAGCTAAGGTTTTCTAGTGTTTTTATTACACAATTCAGTCTCCAACCCCACAATTATCTTTCAACCACCTAAGCATAGATTTACAGAAGGCCTGGTCACTCAGATGAAGCAGCAGAGTGGAGGCTAATCATGAACCCTTGACAGCAACTTTCTGACTGGTAATTTTTTCTGTCTGGTAATTCATAGCAAACCTATGAATTATCATTTTATGGAATTCATCTTTATTACTTATTTCTTGCAGGTATTCTTTAACTGGAAAAGTAGAAAAACTGACAGAAGGACAAGGGGTATGAAAGATAGTGGAACTCATTACAAAACAATGTGTGTGTGTGTGTGTGTGTCTGTCTGTCTGTCTATCTGAACTCTATGTGTTAATGTATTATAAAATCACTAAGTCATGACCTAAAAAATAGCATTTGTTTCTACTTTTTTCATTAAACTTTATTTAGCCAACAAAACATTCTTACTTATTTGTATTCCTTCTGGACAAACTGTGCTGGATTTTATTTATTGAATTATGTATTTATCCTGAAGACAAGATAAATTTGGAGAATATGAGTTTCCAAATATATGTAACCCATACTTCTTTTTCAATTTGTGAGCCACTGAAAAACACAAGAAATCTCTCCTTCTGTATTATCTACTCCATTCTCCAAATAGTCTCAGAGGCTTACATAAGGATTCAATTGGCCAATGTTCTAACCCCATTCTTAAATACAAAGTGGCCTCAAAAGAGCCTTTCTTGTGTACCACTGGTCTGTTGTTTATTGAAGACCATCCTCTGGAATGCAGTTACCAGTTTCTTCTATAAGGATGCATGGAAATAACAGTGACACCAGACTAAAGCTATGTTTTATGTTTATCCTGGCACAGGAAATTATCCCCAGCCTGTGAACCAGAAAAGAACATTTTCACATCCTTTCTTCTTCTACCCACCTTCTCACCTCCAGCCCACCCCTTCTGAAACAATCACAATCTTTCCATCTGGTCTCGTTAACCCTTGGCTTAAAAAGCCAATTTTCCTATGCAATTGATGTTTTGAGTGTAGAGCTAGAGCGTTGCCTTCAGAGCCTGACAGGAATAAATAAAAAGACAAATTGTAAGTCTTTGGTTGTCACAGCAGGGACTCTTATCATGCCATCAGCTTTCTTGTGCCCAAATGTGTGAACTGCCTGAGAGGCTAAGGTAATTGAAAGGCAGCCATAAGCCTCTCTGGATTTTCAGATATTAACGGAAATTGCCTCCTACTGAAATTAGTGTCTGTAAGAGAAAAAGCTCATTCTGTTTCTGACACAAGTATTGCATACAATTTAACCAGTCCATTAGGAAAAGAAAACTCTCAGTGGACTAGTAGGTAGCAGGACAAATGTGTTTGTCAGTTCTTCCAATCCTATTTTAAAAATGACACAATCTCTCTCTCTCTCTCTCTCTCTCTCTCTCTCTCTCTCTCTCTCTCTCTCTCTCTCTCTCTCATCTATATGCTATTTTCTCTCCTTCCTCCCCTAATTTCTTTTCTTCTGTTCTTTGTCTACCTCTGTCTCTGCTTCAGAGAGATGAATACAAATATGCAGACCTAAACATTCATTATTCATTCCATCTTGTATCAAAGTGTGCAGCATCTTACTTTATCTTCAAGTTTGTAATGACCACCTTCACTACCTATTACCTTAGTCTCAAGCTTATGGTGCATGTTGTGACTTGAATGTTTCCCAAAGGTCCATGTGTCAAAGTCTTGGTCTCTAGTGTGGCCCTACTGGAAGATGCCTTCCATGGAGAATGTGGTACTCTGGGATCTTCCTCTCTTCTGTTTCTTAACTCTTAAAGCAAATATGGTTTTGTTTTTCTACACACTCCTGCCATAATGTACCACATTCATCAGAAATCTAACTGCATGGAGCCATTCAACTTTGGACTGGAAACCTTCAGACCATGAGCTAAAATAAATCTTTTCTCTTTATAAGCATTATCATAGTTATTTTGTTATGGTAATGGGAAGCTGACCACTATAATGGATTGGCATGTGTATATGTGAATGTAAGAAATTTGGGTTGAAATAGAAAATTTACACACAAAAAAATGATAAACCACAGGGACTGAACAAATTGACCAATGTATACATCTTAGCCAAAACAGAAAATTATTAGTGATTTATGTGTGAAGTCACAAGCTGTTTTAGAGAGCGCTGTATAGAGCAGCACCTGCAGCTGAGTGTCTACTCAACATCTGAGTGAGTTCACGAGTCTCACCTGAAGATGACACTAGCCATGATCTTCTCAGCTAAGCATGGGGCACCCATTCGATCATCCAGTTATTTCACCAGATAACCCAGAGTCCTGGGGCCATTTGTCAGATGTTCCTGCTTGCCACTCTGCACCCCACATGAATAACAAGAACTCTCCTTCTGCTTCAAAGTACCCTGACAAGGAGTGAGCACATGAAAATCAGTTTGGATAGGACTCATTAAACCTCAAGGAATTGCTAAATAACACTTTGTTGATTACTAAAATGTGCAAGATGCACAAGAAGACATTAAGAAATCTTCCAAGGCACCCTCTCAATCAAGCACCTCGTAGTCTCCACAGAGGTGAGGAAGGTCTATAAGGCGTGACTTGGATCCTATGTGGCTCCCTGAAACTAGTGATGGTTAACACAACTGACAAATTCTTGCTCCTCCTTTATCTCCTAGGTCCAGATGACCTTGACTAACACAGTTTTCAGCCTTCTCCTTCGCTATACCCATTCTAGCTCATGTGACCCTCACCTGGGATAAAGCAGAAGGGAAGAGAGGCAGAGGGAATTCTCATGCATCTCTCTGTTTTCTTTGAAAAATGTTTTTAAAGAGTCAGTGTTGAAAGTAAACTTCTCTTACAGACCTAACACAAGAATCTCAGGTCTCTTTAAATAATTGTGGATGTACCTGTTTGGCTTGAGGAAAGATCAGTGTGTATAAGGAAATTTAGAAAAGAAAAAGAGGCACAAAATTCAGTATTTCAAAGTAATATGTCTCTACAAGGATATTTACTTCTTCCTTCCTCCATTGATTCATCAGTCTTTTATTTCAGCTTCAGTAGCTTTCCTGAAGTTTTTTATAGAATCTCAGTTGTTAAATTTGGTACAGGTTAAAATTGTTTATCCAAACTGCTTGTGACCAGAAGAGTTCCTAATTTCAGAATGTTCTTTATTTTAAAATATTTGCATAATGATAATCCAATATTTGAGGGGAGGGTGAAACCCAAGACTAAACACAAAATCCATTTATATTTCATTACCCTAAGACACAATGCCTGTTATATACAGTAGTTTCAGCGCATCTATTTTTTGACTGTGATCTATCATAAAAGACCAGAAGTGAAATTTTCCATTTGTGACATCATGTCAGCACTCAGTTTCAGGTTTTGGAGCATTTCAGAGTTTAGATTTTCACATGAGAGATGGTTCTTAATCTGTGACAGCATTTGATAACATTGACTATACTCTCTGTATTAGTTAAGAAGTGCAGGTGGTGATACATAATCAGCAGAAGTCTAACTCCTTAATACCCTAAGTTAACTGGAAGGACACTAAGATGGCACCTCTCATATGAATTCCTTATTTAGCCTGGATCTCAAAGCCTACACACAGGCCTGACATTTTCAAATATATCCCCCAACCCAAGGTAGAGATTAGCTCCATAGTAACCATAACAAATACAGCTGAAAATCTAAATATTACTGTCTTCAATCAATTGAAATCTGCCTTCTTGTAACTTATACTTATTACATCTTCATCTTTCCCCAAAGGTTACTTTTGGAATAGGAAGTTAAATCTGGATCACGCATAAAACCTCAGGCAAGAACACCTTAGATTCTTCATATAATATTTTCTAATATCAAATATTCAAATCAAACATTCTAATACATAATATCTTTAATGAGTTTGCTAATCCTTATCATCTTAGGAAAAGTGTTTTTTAAACATATTTATTAACAAAATATAGGGCTAGCATTTATATATAACAACGTATTTTAAATTCTACTTAGGCCTATTCATTTTACCTCCTATGACTGCCTTTTTGTTTTGGTAAAAGAAGAATAAAGAATTAAAAAGAAGATCAAACTATATACCTACAGAAAAAATCTAGGAGTATATCTATGTTAAGGAAGGTTATTCTCAAATAGTCATCATTCAGTAGACCAGACATGAACTAATATTCCTTTTAAAAAGAGGTGGCGGGAAGTGGTGATTGTAGGTCTTGTGTTTGACACATACTAACTAGAGAAAAGCCCCGAGGAGAAGACTGATTTATGTGTGTTCTCAGACAAGGAGGCAGAAGGCACCTGTGACCAATAACACAATGGATTCTGCTCTGACACTGAAGTTGCTCAGTCTGATGACAAGAATAGAGATCTCTCCTTGCAGCACAGGACTCTGTAGGGTAAAGCATGACATTACTGCCCAGGGTAGAAATGATTGTATCGGTCTTTTTTTCATTAAGGCTTCTCTTTGATTTCATTAAGGGAAGCCAACCTCTTTAATGAGGAAATTGTATTCTTTCTGTTTTCTTGATCAGTTTTGTGGAGTTTGTTCTGGTGCATGGGCTGGGTTAATCACACTTAATAGATTAATAAGGATGAATGAAGCATGCAGGTGTTTCTAGTCTCATCTTCTAATTTTATAGAGAAAAAAGCCAAAGTCCAGAGAGCTTTTCCAAGAACACATAGCTAGCTCTTGCAGTGGCTTGTGAATATTTTTCATCTTCTAAATTTAAAAAAAGAAGAAAAAAAAAGAATATGTGACTCAAGTTTGGGGGAACAAAGGACTTACTTACACAGGTGACAGTTGAGAGAGAAGTGTACCCTGGAAAGGAAGGAGAAAAAGAATGTGCATTCGTGCTGTCAAAATGGTCTAAATGCAAATTGTGTAGATGTTTTCACTCAGCCAGCACCTGCTGGATTCCAAACAATGTGACCAAGCCCATCAAGAGCCTACTGGGGGTCTGTAGCACAGGGCTCTACATTGGTAATGGAGATGCTCTGCCCTCTGCATCTCAGGGCGCCCGCCTCACACTCAGACATCGTCTGCTCCTTGCCATTCACTTCCACACAGATGTTAAACCCTTGTTCCTGGCACTCTGATGCTTCTCGGCAAGCACATGTGTTGCTTTGGGCTGGAAAAATAAGAAAGAGAGGCTTAACAGTACACTACAGAGGTGGGTGACTCAAAACACATTACCTCTAAAGTAATACAGTGGTGATTACATTGCTCCTGCCTTGAGTGGTGTAATAAACCATCCCCCGGAAAAGCAATTAGGACCACAAAATTGTGACATTTGCTCTACTCAGAATAAATTTTCTCTCTGTTGGACCCATAGGATGCAGTTCTCTCCAAGTCAAGAACACTCCAGCTCTCTCCTCACTCATACCACTATTCATGTGAATCAGCAATAAAAAAGTAACCCATCACAACACACACACACACACACACAAACACACACACGACCAGAACAAAAGGAACACCTCAGCAAAGAACAGAGTGTCAAGAATTAAATGAATTAAATTCTCTGAGGAGAAGACAAGGCATACAAAGCCTACATATTCTATGAAAATAAAACTGAAATGAGTTGGGGAAGAAAGTGGGTTATATGGAAAGGGAGCATAGCAGGAATGCACCTGTTGAGGGTCTGCCAAAGGGAAATAACAAGGTCTTTCAACAGATAGTGGTGGTCACCAGGCCCCTAATGACCCAGATGTGAGGACATGAGGGAAAAAGTTCCCATGGGTAGTCCATGAGAAGGCAGCAAAGAGCTGGCAAAGAACTTATGCTGATACAATCCAGTTCCCATACTGACAGAAAAATCCAGGATAAAGATGACTCAGCAACCCAGCCCTTTCACATTCATAGGTTGGTCCAAACCATGGGCAGTGTGCCATGTTCTTACAGTAAGTGCTACAGTAAGTACTACTCGGACATAACCTTAGTAAATATTGCATCACAAGTCAAGAAAGTAACTCCTTTTTTTTCCCCAAATCTTTCTGATTACTTCCAGGAGAAAGTGTCAGCTTGGCACTAGTATGTTTTTGACAACCCTCTAACACTTGTTAAATTGCCTTTTCACAAAGAGAAAACATTGTCAATCTTAGAGCAATAGATGGGTAAAATGTACAACTTTATTATGCTCCACTATGTGTTTTTTCTAATTACCAAATATTTATGGTGATATTTCCTTTTAAGGATGCTATTTAAAATGTCTGTTGTTTAAAAGTTTTTTGAAATGAGTAAATGATATGGATAACACAAAGAGAGAGCATAAGTTACAAGGTAGTTCAGGAGTCACCAAGGACTGAGAAAACATCAGACAATTAGGGATGAATTCTTGTCCTTTTAGGTATCTGATTCATGGCTCTTTCCAGGGAGAAAAGTGGAGAGAAGGATCATGGTAAAATCACTCTAAGCCTTTCACATACTCAAGTACCTGCTTTGATCCACTGGTACACTAAAAACCTAGATTGTTTAAAACATCAAGAATGTTAACATTCTTATAATTACAAATATGAAATTCTCCTTACCATCACATTTTTCCCAGAGTGGACATGCACCACAAGTTTTCTGGGCCAGCGCAGGCAGAGTACAGCTGTCCCTTCCAGCAAGAGTATAATTTCTACCCCGACAGTGGAGAACATGCATCTTGCAAACTGTCAGAGGCAGTATCCTTTTGCTTCTCTCATCTTGAGCACACACATCCAAGGAAGATCTGAAAAGAATGTTTAATTACATTATTTACAAGATTTTTGTTCTTGAAAGCTTAGAAGAATTGAAAAGTGAGGCTTTGAGACGAGTGACCCATACATTACCAACCATAGCAAAATATGGGACAACAACACAAATCTTCATTCTTAAGGCATACTCCCCTCAGATCTTCAAAATAAACATATTTACTCTTCATGCATTCACAGTTTTTGCAAGCACAGATCCCTAGTGTTAATCTATTTTCATTTGCATGTTTAGTAGTGTGACCTGAAGGCCTCTACAGTGATCCCTACCTAGCTGTATAGCCGCAGGACTTTGCTTGGAATCTGGTAGGGTCCCACCCAGCATCCCCAAACAGTCCAGGACCTTTGGGTTTTAACTCAGGTCCTGGTTGGACCCCACCCAGCGACCCTCAAGTAGCAGGGAGCAGCTGTGTGTTGAACTGCACAAACTGAAGGTCTCCAGAGCAATCCCTGCCTAGCTGTGCAGCCACAGGACTTTGCTCAGAATGTGGTAGGGCCCCACTCAGTGTTCCCAAACAGACTGGGACCTTTGGGTCATCACTTGGGTCCTAGTTGGGCCACCACCCAGGGACCTCCAGGTAGCCAGGAGCCATGTGTTGAGCAGCATGCCCTGAAGGCCTTCCACAGAAAACTCTACATAGCTGTGCATCCCCAGGACCTTGCTCACAACCTGGTTGGGCCATGCCCAGTGACCCCAAGAAGCCAGGGAGCTTTGGTGCACCACATGGCGTGAGCTGAAGGCCTGCCCAGTGTACTCCACATACTGTTCAACCTTGGTACATCACACAGAACCTAGTAGGGCCCAGCCCAGTGACCTCGAGCAGCTGGAGAGCTTTGGTGAGCCACGTGAGATGTTCTGAAGGTCTACCCAGTACACTCCCCCATTTGGGGAGCCTTTGAGTGTCACTAGGGATCTGGAAAGGACTGCTTAACATTCCCCACTCAACTAGGGAAACTCCTTGCAGTACAGACAGCCATCTTCAATCCAAGAAACAACTGAGACTTTGCAGTCAACTGCCCCTGGGGAATATAAGAAAATGACAAAATGAAACAGGAAAATGCAATTACAAACCTCCACCTCATCCCAAACAAGTCTAGAAGACATGGACATAGAAGAAAACATAAGCCATATACCGCAAACTTCTGAAATGATAGCAACTGAAATAAAGAAATAACTTCATGAAGCTATAAAGGAACTCAGATCAGAAATAATCTCCCAGGTAAAAGCAGAAATTATAAACAAAATGAAATAAATGCTGAACACATCTAAAGAAAACATAGTTTAAAAAATAGAGGAACACAACAAAATGATTGAAACCTTGAATGAACAATATAAGAAAGAACTAAAGTGCATGAAACAGATTCAAAGTGATATCCAGGAAATCCAAAATTCCATTGAAAGCTGATAAAACCACCTCAATGAATGCAAAGATAGACTTTCAGACCTTGAAAACAAGATTTCAGCTAGTAAACATGAAAGGAAAGATGTTTTAAAACTAACAAGGAATCAGTAAATAACAATTCAACAGTTGCAAGATGATGCAAAGAAATACAATATAATATTAACAGGTATAACTGAAAAAGAAAGTGACAATGCAAATGATATCAAAAGATTATTTACAGAAGGAATACATGAAAATTTCCCAAACACGGGAAAGGAAACTGATATATAGATAGGTGAAGCACATAGAACTCTAATAGCCATAACCAAAGTAAATCTACACCCAGACATATAACAATTAATATTCCAGAAATTCAACATAAGAACACAATATTAAAAGCTGTTAGAGAAAAGAAACAAATTACCTATAAAGGAAAGCCCATCAGAATCACAGCAGACTTCTCAAAACAAACAATGAAATCAAGTAAAGCACAGAATGAAATATTTCAAATATTTTCTAAAGGAAAATGACTTCCAACCCAGATTGATGTACCCTGCAAAACCGTCCTTCAAAATCAATGGAGAAATAACATACTTCCATGATAAAGAACATCTGAAGAACTTTAAGACCATTAAACCAACCCTACAAACAATATTGAAAGATATTCTAGATACATATAAAAATAACTACAACTTCAAGAACACCAACAGAAAGAAACCACCAAGCAGCACAAACAATTAAACAGAGGAAAAAGAACCAACAGCAGAAAAATAACATGACAAAAATAAGCCAATATATATATCAGTTAAAACCATTAATGTAAATGGCCTCAATTCATCAATTAAAAGACAGAATGACAGAATGGATCAAGAAACAACATCCAGGCGTAAGGGTCTGCCTGGCAGTTACCAGGTCATGGGTTCAATCCCCGGTACCAAAAAAAATGAAAAAAAAAGAAAGAAAGAAACAACATCCAACCATATGCTATATACAAGAAACCCATCTAATTCAAATAGAAATTCATAGACTGAAAGTCAAAAGATGGAAAACAATACTTCATGCAGCAGGAACCCCCCCCCCAAAAAAAAAAAGCAGGAGTAGCTATTTTGTTTGCAGATAATGTGAAATTCAAACCAAGAATGATCCAAAGAGATAAAGATCACTACATACCGGTTAAGGGAAAACTTCAAGAGGAAGAGATAACAATCTTAAATATATACGCATCAAATTTGGGAACACCCAGCTATATAATACAAACATTAACAGAAATGAAAATTCAAATAAGCAATAATTTATAATGGGAGACCTTAACACCCCATTGACACAAAGAGACAGGTCAACAAGGTAGAAAATCAGCAAAGAAATAAAGGAACTGAATCAAACTTGTGAATAGATGGACTTTATAGATGTGTACATAGTGTTTCACCCAACAACAGAATATACACTTTTCTCAGCTTCACAAGGGGCATTCTCTAAAACAGATCATATACTAGCCCATAGAGCATGCTTAAGTAAATGCAAGAGAATTGATATTATCCCATACATATTATCTGGTCATAATGCTATAAAACTGAAAATTAATGACAAAAGAAACTGCAAAAATGCCATAAACATATGGAAACTAAATAATACACTCCTGAACAATCAATGGGTCATAGAAGAAATTAACAATATCTACAAGAAAACAAAGATACAAAGATAACTCACCAGAACCTGTGAGATGCAATGAAAGCAGTACTCAGAGGGAAATTTATTGTGGTAAATTCCCACATCAGGAAAACAGAACAAACACAAATAAATAACCTGATATTATAGATCATAAAACATCTAGAAAAAGAAGAGCAAGTCAAGCCCAAAGCCAAAAGAAGGGAGGAAATTATAAAAAGCAGAGTGGAAATCAATGCAATAGAGACAAACAAAACAACACAAAGAATTAATGAATCAAACAATTGGTTCTTTGAAAGAATAAATAAAATTGATAAGCCACTAGCTAATCTTATTTTTAAAAGGAGAGAGAAAACTCAAATTTATGCAATAAGGAATAGAAAGGTTGAAATCACTACAGACCTTGTGGAAATATAGAGGATAATCAATATCTACTTCAAAAAGCTTTACTCTGATAGGTTCAATAACACAGACGAAATGGACAAATTCCTAGAAACATATGAATTACCAAAGCTGGATCAAGAAGATGTAAAACTGCTGAGTAATCCAATTTCAGTTAATGAAATTGAAAATGTAATTAGAACCTTACCAACAAAGAAAATCCCAGATCATGATGGATTCACAGCTGAATTCTACAAGAAATTCAGGGGAGACTTAATACCAACAGTCCTCAAACTGTTCAATGAAGTTGAAAGGTAAGCAATTCTTCCTAACTCATTCCTGGAAGCAAGCAACACCCTAACACCAAAACCAGAGAAATATTCAACCAAAAAAGAGAACTACAGACCAATCTCCCTATATAATGTAGAGGCAAAAAATCCTCAGTAAAATACTGGAAACAGAATTCAGCAAGTCATCAAGAAGATCATACACAATGACCAAGTAGGATTCATCCCAGGAATGTAGGGATGGTTCAACATATGCAAATCAATAAATGTAATACATCATGTCAGTAGAGCCAAGGTAAGAACCACATGATCATTTCAATAGATGCAGAAAAACTTTTTGATAAAGTCCAATATTCATTCATGATAAGAACCCTACAGAAAATCAGAATGCATATTCTCTACCTCAATCTGATAAAAGCCATCTATGACAGACCAACAGCCAGCATCATATTAAATGGTCAAAAACTGAAAGCTTTCATTTTAAAATCAGGACAAGGCTGACCACTAGCACCACTCCTATTCAATATAGTACTGGAAATACTAGCCAGAGCAATTAAATAAGAGAGAGAAATAAAAGGAATAAAGATAGAAAAGGAAGAAGTTAAGCTATCATTATTTGCAGATGACATGATACTCTACATAGGAGACCTCCCAAACTCCATTGAAAGACTTCTAGATGTTATAATCAAATTCAGTAATGTAGCTGGATACAATGTCAACATTCACAAATCAATAGCATTCCTGTACAGTAACAACAAACTCACTGAGAAGGAAATAAGAGAAACCACACCCTTCACAATGGCATCCAACAAAAATGGAACACTCAGGAATCAATATAACAAGGAAGTAAAAGATCTATTCAGTGAAAATTACAGTACTCTGAAAAAAGAAATCAAAGAGGATCTCAGAAAATGGAAAAACATCCCTTGTTTATGGATAGGAAGAACAAATATTGTGAAAACGGCCATTCTCCCAAAATTGTTATATAGATTTAATGCAATTACAATCAAAATACCATTAGCATATCTCACAGATCTAGAGAAATGATTCCTAAAATTCATCTGGAACCAGAAGAGACTAGAATAGCAAAAGTAATTCTAGTCATCAAAGGCAAGGTAAGAGGCATCTCAATCCCTGACTTGCAATAATACCACAAAGCTACTGTGATAAAATCAGCACGGTAATAAAAACAGACCTGAAGATGAATGGAATAAATTAGAAGATATAACCACAACTATCAACACTTTATCTTTGACAAAGCCAAATGAAACTACTGACCACAGCAAAAGTTAGCCCATCCCAGCCCCAAAGCCCTGAGAATTCATGCCCATTATATAGTGTCATCCAATAATTAATGACTATAAATCACCAAAGGAAAGTGGAACTGTATTTTTCAATGCTATTTTTAAAGTGTCTATGTTTGCAAAGTACATTAGAAATATTTTCATGAAATACATTATCTTATTTCTTAAGCATTAGTGATAGAATGGTTAGATATAGTTATTTAAAATTATCACTAATAAAAAATACATTTCTGGGTGTTGATGAAAAAGAAAGGCTCTATTTTAAGGGAAAACTCAAGACCACAGAACATTTTTTATATATCTGATGAGGTCAGAGAAATTCTACACTCATATATTTTATTTACTCTATTTTCCTCTTTGACAGAGAGCTAAATTTATTTAGAATTACTTATATAACAAAAACATTTTATTTGTATATATATATTGCTATATTTATGAAAACTCTAAATAGAACTACTCAGAATGAATAGGCAGAGATCTATAATGCATCCTTGTTTTCAGTATCCATTAACTTGAAATGATATGAAAACTCATACCATGTCTATAAATAATATCTTGCAGATATACTACAGGAATTGAGAAAGTTGGAAAGAGAGGAAAGTAATTCAGTGTACTGAAAACAACTATATATATATATATATACATATATATACTGAATATATACATATATTCAGTATTACCCACTGAAGGTTAAGAATTTAAACATAGTTTTTGATGATCATAGTAAATGAAAGTCAACTAATTAGTAAATCAGTGTTTTGTGTCTTAATCTTAACAATGACCCATAAGTTTGGGGGCTGGGTATCTCTCATTTCTTGCTAGACCATCCTCCACTCGAGGGTAGCACATAAGGAACACATCACTATTCCCTGACCTCTAGTTTCAGGTGTATTTTATCAATGGGACGCATCGGTGGGAGACAGAAGGCATGGAAGAGAGTACAGCTGGGTATTTACTCCCCTGGCTGACTCTCATGGTTATCTCTGAGATCCCTAAAAGAAGAGTCAGCAACCCTTCAGAGGTCATCTTCATGTGGACCTCAGTCTGGAGTTTCATAAATATCCCTCTTCTCCCACTTTTAGGCCTTTGTGGAGACATGTGGCCCAGCTGTTAACATGTCAAAGATACTGTCCTATGATTCATAGTTTCCTGTATTCCTCTCGTACTTTTATGAAGAACCTTGCTGTCAAAATCTTCTTGACATAATCTACTCATACTATCTGTGTCTAACTAAAACTATGATACAGACATCTAGTAGCCACTTCAAAGAACCCCCATAATGGAGTGCTTTCAAGTTCGTGACATGTTTTCTAATGCATATATAGAGAGGACAATGTAAAAATCAGAAAAGTAGCTGCTCCTTTCTCCCTCAGTATGGCTTTAAGAGTTCAGGTTCCATGTGAATTTTAGTCCAATCCTCTGAGACTCTAAAACCTTGCATGAAAATATTGTCAATTCACGACATTTTGTATGTAGAACAAGTAACACTCAAGTAGTCTCAACTTTTCAGGCTGGCCAGATTAGGATGCTGCTTAATACATAGCCATCAGGCCAGTGACTCATAGAAGTAGCAGGCAGTAGATGGATCTGATTAAAATGTAAAGACCATTAGTGGTTGGCAAGATGCTCTTTCAATTCAATAGACATTAGCATCTCAGAAATCATCCCCCCTCCCAGATAAAATAAAACATAAAAGTGAACAAAAACTTCACTTACCCACATTCATAGGGCATTTTACAAACACATCTTGAACTCTGCACTTTCTCCCAGAGCTGACATTCAGGTGCTGCCTGTGTTATGGGAGCATCTAAAGAAAAATCACAAGGGAGATCCAATCATTAAAGGAGACATTTGTTCTTCATAATAAATAGATAATGTTTTAATTTTTTAACCTACATCTATAATGTTTTCAATTGCAAAGAGTCTCTATAGGATATGAGGGTGATCTGGCTATAGCATCTGTCACCCCACTGATCTCCAACGTTGACTTGGCTAATCTAGATGACTAGGCGGGTGTCCCCTTCCTCCCTCAGTGATCCATGTGAGTCCCTCCCAAAGCTGGGTGCTTGGTGGAAGAGGATAACCAACCCCCAATAGAGGAGGATTGTTCCCAGATCAAAGGTATTCAAGTAGCACTCCCCTGCTAGAACCTCCAGAGTCTCTATAGTAAAAATAACAATAATTATTATCATTCCTGTATTTAATAATAATAATAATTGTTCCTGTATTTTACAGGCACACTTTACAGATAAGTGTACTGGTGATAATAACTACCATTTCTGAAGCATTTACAACTGGTCATGCACTTTTCATACACTGTAATAATTAATCCTCACTAACAAATACTCATGGCGGGGGGAGAAAACTAAATGTGAGAAAAATTAGGAAATTACAATTAATTCAGAACTTTAACAAAGTGACCATGCCAGAATTGAAGTCCATATTTATCTGAATTCAAGGCCAGTAACACTGGCTTTCTTTCAAGAAGTTGGTGTTTATTGTCTTGCCCACTGAGCTTATAATGGAACGTGACTTACATGTGGAAAAACAGCTGGCCTTCCCAAGGAGACCTGCAACCTTTTACAGGTAAATGTCCAGGTGGTCTCCCCTCAACAATGAGTAAATGTCTAAGTGCACTTATATTAATAAAATTCTGTCCATTACTTTCTGTTTTCTAGAAACAGATTAAAAATTTGGCTAGCATTCAACTTTTGAAAGAAAAAACATCATGATATATTTTACAGTGCACAGTTGATTCCCATCAACTTGGGTACAACTAGGTGAATAATTCAAAGCACTCTAATTATTCCACTTTCTTATCAGCTCCTTGCAAGGAAGTCACTAGCATATTCTTTGGGTCATAAACTTAGAATCTCACTGAATATAAAGTTAGTTTATCAGAAGAGTATGCTTTCTATAAATACAAGAACTATGGAGTCCTTTCTTACTTTGGAAAATTTAAGAGATTTAGACCTGAAAGTTCAATCTTATGGCCAATTTAAAAACTTAGGAAAGTGGTAGCATTTGGCCATGACCATCACAATTACTTATACTAAGTGCTTCAGTTTTAAACAGCATTATCCTAAATCTAACGTAGCATCCTGAATTGGATTCTCAATCATTAATGGGAAAGTTAGCAGTAACTGGATAAAATGTGCAATCAACTGTTATGTGAAGTTATACAAGAAGTGAAGATGGATGACACAAGCATGGAAACTATGTTTGCAATTTTTTGAAATCTAAAATTATTCAAAAATGTTTTGTCTTTCATGCTTTCTAGGCAGGTGCTTATGCCACTGAGCTAAATCCACAGGCTTGAAAATGTTTTTAAATCATATTGTCTGTATCATTGTTTCTCAACCAGGGAAGTGTTGCCCCAAAGTTATATTTGATAATATTTGGAGACATTTTTCACTGTAACACTAGATAGGTGAGTGGTCTACTGGCATCTGGTGGGTAGCGATGTCTACGAGTACCTACCATACACAGAACAGACCCTCACAACAATGGCACCGAGGTTGACAAACATTAATCTAGATGAGCCAAATTAAAGTTTCATGATAAAGCCATATGAATTAGCTCTTCCTTGTTATTCAAAATTTATTTTAGAGTAAACTTCAAAATCTTAGATTTTACATGTTTGCTAATAGTTATTACAATTTCTTTGCAAAAATCATTTATAGGATTACCAAAGATTTTTGCTTTTAAGAATATAGTTTTATCATCACAATTCATTTAACTGAATAAATACATGCTTAAAGCTTTCCTAGAGTATGTGCTTTTGCTCACAACAAGACCATCCTCAACGAAATATGATCATAGAAATGAGGAGTTATTGTTTAATGGGTACAGTTTTGACTTAGGAAGATAAAAATGTTCTGGATGGTAATGATAGTTGTACAACAGTGGGAATGTGTTTAATGACACAGAACTATGCATCTAAGAATGGTTAGAATGGTAAATATGTTATACATATCTTACTGAAATAAAAAATGACTGATCTGGTATTTTATTTATTTACTCTTCTAAGCTGATATTTTAAAACACCAAATTTGGAGGCTGACAAACCTGGGATATTTTGTTTGTTGGTTGGTTACAAGGTTATTTTAAGGGTAGTTATGATTGTTATCCATGTCTTCTTAAAAACATCCTAATCAAAACTAACTTTAATAGAATTTTCTACTGAGTGAAGAAAATTCATACTAAACTATGCTACAAAATGACTGAAGTAGACATTTCAGAAAGACAACTGTATAATCTCCTTTAGAATGAAGTACAGCTTGATTAACTGCATATCATTCTCTTTCATTTTAGAATTACAGGTTCAGGTGAATTCTTTTATGCATAGCAAATAAATTCATATTTGTGCTTCAGCAAGTAGAGAAAACAAAGCATTTGTCTTATATTGTTGAATTTTAACAGTTTAAAAGCTGGTTAAAACTGCATGGAAAATCTCCATTGGACCTGTTCCACTTCTGTCCTCTCGTCTGTCATGTATTTATCACCAGAGCCCATATCTATTATCAGTAACCTGCTTCCCATGGTCTGCTCTGTCTTTTTAGTGGTAAACGTCTAATTCACCTAAAATATCCCTCACAGAATCTAGTATTTCACCCCTGTGAGAAAAGACAAATTTCAGCACTGAATTAGAAATCCTGCACTTAAGAAATAGCATATAAAATGACATGCAAGTGAGCTTTCTTTATTTTTGTCACAGATATTTCTATTGATTAAAAACATAAACAAAGAAGAGATAAATTACTCTGAAACAAATCCATCCCATGGATTTCAACTCTAACTCTAAAAAAAAAGAGCTTGGCTTCTAAGTCCTTTTCTAACTTAAATTCTCAAAAGAACATTTTAATTTGTGTAATGTTTAAAATAGTGGATTTTTTTAGATTTCCACCATTAAGAACAACATCACAAACTACAATATTTTTATTTCAATATTTTTTTCAGTGTCAAATGTAAATTATTTTTAAAGATTCAATTTCAGTATTAGTAAACTCTGAAAATGAAGAAGTAAATCATACAGAACTTTGCTGAAATTATGAATTTACAGGGAAAAAATCAGACAGAAACCAAAAATCAGCTTTATTCTTTTGGCACACTAATAGTTATGAAGCTAATCTTTCATATGGAGGATTTAAATTAAGTTTCAGAATACCCAGGGATATCTTTCCTGTCCCTACATAAGTCAGTGTGTGCCATGTGAATAACTCCATCTACAAACTGACCCCAGTACCCTAGCATGCTGCTCACCTTTTTGCACACATCGAGCATTCTTCATCTCAGGGCTCCACTTAAGACTGGAGCCACAAAGAAATACTGAAGGACCTTCTAAGGACATGCCTCCGGAGCAGGAAAGAGTCACCTTCTCACCAACTGTGTAGAAAGGCTTGTGAGGATGAATCTGTATGCCATTCATCAGTACCTGTAGAGCACAGGCAATTTCTAAAAATAAAAGAGAGCAGCTTAATAGGGTCATTGCTTCCCTTAACCAACTTAATGAAAGCTGCATTAAACAGTGCTAATGCAGTTGTTCTTCCTTTTCAAATTTGATAACAAGAAAGAAATAAGTTCATTCTTAAGGTGTCTTGAAAGACATGTGCCATAGTGCCTGCCCTACATTCGATCATTGAATACTGATAATCAAAAAGTTGTCCTCTTCCCATCCTGCTTTGAAAACAATGTAACAACTTTAAATGCATCAGCCTGCAAATGGAGATCAAAAGTTCAGCTCATTTTTAAAACCAGACCTTTAACAGATGTCACTTTTCTCTCCAGAGTGGTAATGTCCCACACATATTCATTTGAATATCATTAGCTCCAATTAGACATGCTACTATCTGAATATTTTTAAGCACCACCTTTAACCTTGCAATACAGTATTCAATCTTCTTTGGTTTTCAATCTCTATTCTTTCTTACTTAATTGCATTTATTACCTCAATCTTCTACTTTAAAAAAAGCAGAGAAAAATTAGAACTATGCAGAGCACATCAGAATTTATGACGTTTAAAAACTCTTTGCAATCTCTTTAATAGGCTTTGAACAATATTTTTAAAAATATTGCTCTATTTCTGTACTACGGTCTTTAGGAAACTCAGTCATTCATGTCATGGTTTGGTTCTGGAGTGTTCCCCCAAAGCGACATATGTTTGGAAGATGACTAGATTATGAGAGGACTAAAGACAACTTACTGTTAAGGATAGGGGACTGCTCAGAGGTGGGGAACTGGGGTGGGGGAATGTCCAGGAAAAATACGTCTCCTTCCACATTCCCGCCTTCTCTCTCCACTTCCTGCCTATCATGGGATGCACAGATTTCGTCTGCCCAGGCCTTTTCACCATGTTGTTCCTGCCATGAATGCAGCCAAACTATCAACCAAAATCTGTAAAAACCCTAAGCTCAAATAAATCTCTCCTTTCAACTGTAGGTGTTATTGCGTTGCAGCGAAAAAAAAGTGACTGAGATAGACTTTGAGAAGTAGGGTGATCGCGGTGACTGTAGTTGTCCGTGAGGTTCAGAAGCCTTTGGAACTGGTGCACAGGAGAAGTTTGGAAAGGTTTGGAGGCACTAGCTAGAGAAAGCTCAGGATACTATAAGCAAAGATTGGTGGAAGATTCTGATCAGAGCTCAGCAAACTAGAAAGCTGATACAAATGAAGACAGAAATACCAAGCTCAGGAGGTTTCAGCTGAGAACAAAATGTCTATTGTTATTTACTGAAAACTATGTGCATTACATTCTGACAGAAATTTGTTTTTGTTTTGCCTACATCCTAAGACCTTTCAGGAGGCTGAGATTAAGGACAGTGGATTAATTAATCTGGTGGAGGAAATTTCAAAGCAACCAATGTTCAGGCAATAGTATGGGTACTACTAAGTCACTCCTCTAACTGGTGGCAGGCCTTGGCATTATCCACATGGTGCTGGTTTAACAGGCATGCAGAATGTTGAAGATGGGGTTCAGGGAAGGTTTCACCTGTATTTTACAAGAAAGCCTGGGATACCAGGCAGTGTGCCCTTTGAAAGGAAGTGAATAAAGCTATCAAAAGTGAAGTTAAAGTACAGTGGAGACCACAGAAAGTTGGAGAAGCCAGAAATGTGGGACATCTCCTGAGGAAGTTACAGGAAGTGAGCAGAGCCAAGTCAAGAGAAAAATTATGAAGGCTATACCACCCACACTGTAGGAATGGGACCACTGGAGCCCTTTGAAGCTCTCACCTTGCCACAACTTGCCCTGGATACTAAACTTGGAACTACAGGATTTACTCTTTTCCCTGTTGGATTTCAATCTTGCTTTGGTTCCATTTCTTTCTGTGCCCCTATTTATGCCTATTGGAATGGGAATGTATCCAATGTCATTGTATGTTGGAAGCATTTTACTTTCTTTTGATTCTTAGAGGGGCTCACAATTAAGAATTTGCCTTGAATCTTAACAAACTTTAGACTTGGACTTTTAAGCAATGCTGAAGTGCTGTTAGAGATGGACCAAGTGCATTTACATAAAGAAACAGATATAAGTCTTTTGGATGTTTCATCTCAATGAAAAAAGTGATTAAGACAATTCGTTCAAAAATAACAGTTACCAAGTACCTGTATTTTGCCAAATATGTGTGTACTAATAGAGACAGTGAGATAAAACTCACATAATGTGACCTCAGAAAGCTATATAGCCCTGGACTTGTTTTAGACAAGATGTGCTGGTTTCACACTCATTCTCCTACCAGAACAAATACGAAGGAAGGCTACACAAAAGTACAAGGAAAAAATATTTTTAAAAGAATCATAGAGCTATCAAAGTAGTATGTATTTAAAGGTCTAAGGAAAGTCTAAGGTGGTGAATATGAGAGCTAGTAATTCTTTACTCCTTGAGGTATTTTTAAATTTGGAAGACACATATGCACACATGTACATGGAAAAAGGAAGCTAACCTGAGAAAGCTGAAGCTCTGAGGCACAAAGTTAAGAGTTTTCAACAGTATCACAAAGCTAGGAGACCAAAGTTGGAGTCCAAGCCTGTTAATGGGAGAGACCTAACAGAAATCCCATATTTTTTATGGGACCTCATAGAGGGTGTGCCCTGGGAATCAAGGAAAACCAGCAATGATCCAGCCTCATTGCTTGCCAGGAACAAAATCTCTTAAGGAAGACAACATAACCCAAAACTTCAAGTTATTTCTTTCATTTTTCCTGAGTGAAGTCTGACATTGACTCAGAACCAATGTAACACTCAGAGAGACAAGAATTGACTAAAATCCAACAAATTAAGACAATAGAAACAATTCTGCAGGAAATATAGGTAATAAAGTAAACAGATATCAGCCTTGAAACAGCTGCAATTAGTATGTTGGAAACAAAAATGACAAGATAAATATTCTCAACCAAGAATGGAAAGACTGAAAAAGTAGACAAATGTAATGTGCAGAACTGAAAACTGAAATTAAGATTACAACAGAGGCACATAATTTAAAGTGAATTCACTTAAAAGTGAATTATACACAGTTATTCAGAGAATTAATGAACTGAAAGGTTAGTGAAGTGAAAATATTCAAAATTAAGAAAAGGGAAGGAAAGAAGAAAATAATATTTAAAATATATATCATATCTCAAATTGTATAGGGACATACATTGGTATAAGCACTTGACAGACTGGCAGCATCTACTGAATCAAATGCATATATGCCCAGGGTATTTATTCCCAGTGACTCAGAAATGGCACTAATAGGCACACTCCTAAGGGAGAAAATAAACACATGTGCACTAGGGCTTTCCTCATATAGCATAGAACAACTGATTTAGGAAAAATAAATTCCTACAGCTCTGTCTATCCATCTGCTGAACAAACTTATTATATTCCAACTGAGACAGATGCCAAAGACAAATTTAGCTTGGTACAATATGCATATGCTCTTACTCACATGTCTATATCTGAACAGAACAGGATCTAAAGATTTAAGGAAGTAGATTATGGCACAACCCTAGAAGTTGAACTCTAAAGAATGTGCTGATAATCACAGAGTGAGAGCTCTCTAATTTGTTCTAATTTGCCATAGAAACTTTTAAATTACAATAAAATTTACCTCTCTGAACAGTAACAATACTAGCCAGAGAATGCCAGAGTCTTGTTCTAGCCACTTCTACTACTTAGACAGAATCATGCCAGCCTTTCAAGAAAAAGAGGTCAAGACTTGAGGTACATGGTAAGTAGTTATTCATCTTTGTTCATTTTCTCTACATTATTATTTTGTATTAAGTTATATACAGTAACTGGTCTATTTCAGATCTAAAGTATCCCTCAACAGCTCCATGTGTTTGAGGGATAGAGAAAGAAGGATATGAGGGTCAGGGGTACTAAAAATTACCAAAAATATGTATATGTATCAACACTTTCTATCACAAACATGTACAAGAAAGAAAATTGGCCCTTGGGGCAGTATACTCAACAGTGTATTCATCCCCTGAGCTGTTGAGAAGCAGGGGCTAGACAGAGGAGGCTCATTGAGAGTGTGACATAGGAGGGGGTATTCTTGTCCCCAGCTCTTCCCTCCCTCTTAGCTTCCACCTGCCATGGCTTGAGCACATTTTCCTGTAACACATTCCTCTGCCATCCTGTGTCTGCCTTGAAGCTCGCTGACACTGACTCCAATCATCAGCCATAATAAATCTCTCCTCCTTTAAATTGTGGGTGTCAAGTATTCTATTCCTGTGACAGGACGGTAACTTAGGATAAACAAGGCCACTCACTCTGACAATGCATTTCCCCAACAATCCACTGTAAATCTTCTCCACATCTGGCAACAGGGTCTCCAACAAGAGAATATCCTTCTTTACAAGTATATACTATGTTTTTTCCAACAGGAAACTTAGCGTCTTCACCCTAAACAAAAATAAAAATGGAGAAAGGTTTAATTCATCTATTATGTATTAATAAAACATTTATTTTCCCTACAAATCATAGTTTCTTTTAGTTGTCAGGCAATCTACATTCTAGCAACTGATTTGGAAAATTGTCTATAAAGTATTTACCATGTATAGCACTATTCAACAACACTACTACCACCACTAATAAGCTATTAATGACATGTAAATATGATGTATTGATTACTATGCTATAATGTATTCATTGGTCCCAATATACGAAGTGCTATAGTAAGCATCTTATTAAAGGTATTATTTAGTAAAGCATTTATTTACTGGACGCTATTCAAATAATTTCTTTCTCTTATACTTTTAGGCAAAGGCTGTTGATTGGCAATACTACCTCATAAGTGCTAAAATGAATACACAGAAATGTCAGACTCCTGTCAGTTGTGTCAGAGTCTAAGTCTCACACTCACGAATCCAAGGAATGTATAATGCTGGTCTTCCCCTCCTCACCCCTTCTACTCCACCATTGAGTGTGAAAATAATGTTGTGGCTGGGTCAGATGCAAAAACACTTTATTAACCTTTGATGCCAGGAGTTGAGCTTGCATGGTGAGGCAAAGAATTTAAAGTCTTAGCCTGTACGAGATAATTGTGCTCATGTGGGTCACTCTCTGTTTCCTTCTTTATCCTCTGGTTCCCTGCCAGGGGGATGGTGAAGAAATTCAGACCTGGAGCTGGTACCTACACAAGGCTAACTCTAGGGATTACAGCAAAATTTCCCACTCTCCTTCTCACTGGCTTTTGCTTTTGCTGTCCCAATCTGGTTCTACCGTGAAAATGGTAAGAATCAGAGGGCTCAAGTTTGAGGTTTGAAGCACATGGAGAAGGGTTCGTGTTCATTCTTGATTCCAGCACCTCAGCTTTCTTACACCTTGCAAATAGACTTCTACATGTCTAAGTCAGCACTTCCTGGACATGGCTCTAGGCCAGACCATCCTGTGTCAATTTTTAAAAAGTAAACTTTCAAGCTCTACCCCAAGCCTATCGGATCATAGGAAGCAGAGGGCAAGGGGAAAGTATAGAGCAAGGGGAAAGTATACATCTCTTCCTAAATTCCCTGGATTATTCTATCTGGCTGACTAATATAACAGTGTTGAAAACTCTGCACTGGAATCTGAGGTGACAGCAACCTCATGATTCTGAGGTATCTAAGTTTCCTTGGCTTCACTCTCTAAGCCTGTTTCTGCAGGAACTCCCTGGATTGTGGTGTCTATAGTCACCGTACTATACAGTGGGACTCTGTGTGCAGCAGAGGTTCTAGCTTCTCCTGTTCTTTCTCTCTGCAGTACCTACATTTGGGGGAACTTCAGCAACTCTAAGTGATCATATACGTTCAAGAGTCTGGAGTTTAAGAGGCAAAAATTCTTCACAACAGAAGAAAGAACAGCAGTATTGAGGACATCCTGATGACAGATATTTTCTGTGTGACCCATGATGAAACTTCACTGGGATTTGGGAATCAAGTCCTCACCACAAAAAAGACAGAATATCTCTGAGTAACGTAGTCCTAAAGCCAAATCAAGTCCCTAAAATGGCAAATGGAAGATGACTAGTAGTCATCTGAACTTTCTGAACTAGAAAACTGTACAGTGACCCAGATCTCAACACAAAGTGACCTAAATGTCTTTTTTTTTTTTCTTGTACCAAGAACCAAACTCAGAACCTTGCAGTTGCCAGGAAAATGCTATGGCACTGAGCTATATCCCTGGTCTCTAATGTCTTTTGACTCCTGAAATAAACATAATTCTTTATTCTAATCCTCACATTTATTATTTTTTTAAAAACTGGTTTCATTGGCAAAAACAAGGAAATTTATTTGTAGACTCTATATTCACAATGGTAATGTTAAAGCCTCACATTATTTTTTAAAAACAGGTTTCATTGGCAAAAATGAGGAAATTTATTTGTAAATTCTCTATATTCACAGTGGTAATGTTGAGTAGCCCTCTGACCTGACTACATTTCTAATTCATTGGGTGGTAGTGTTGATTTCCCACAACACAAAAGATATACTGTAAAGTCTAAATCACCTTGGGCCAAAGAGTAAAAGTCACAAACTAAAACTTTCACCATGAAAACTAAAATTTACACATATTTTTAGCTCTATTTCACTATGGAGCGAGCAAATAGAGAATAGCCCAATAGAAATATAGCATTTAGAATATTTTAAGAATATGTGTATTTCTCTCATAACCAACTTGAACAAATCCATTTTTCAGTGCAGGAGGTGATGAACAGAATTCTTTTGGGACCAAAGACAAAGGAAAGCAATGTGGTTCAAGCAACCTGAAAGAGAAAAAAAAAGGTGATTAATGTGATTGAATTCTACAGTTTAATAAATATTTTTCACTATATTGCACTATATTGTATCCAAAGGTATATAAAGTTAAGTTTATTACGTAATATTTTTTTCCTTCTTAGAACCAAATACCTGCTCATGTTCTATGTTAGAAAATTCAAACATAAACGATACAACAAAATATAGTAATTTAAATAGCTATGTGATCAGTATATACAAAAACAACCATGAGACAGGAGATGGAGAAGGGGTGAAAAGCAAGAAAACTGAAGGTGAAAATCATGATGAAAATAGAGCTTTTGCAAATGGTAAGAGAACAAAAAATTGGAGGGAACAGGGAAAGAGAAGAGGGATTGGGATGAAAAATTGAAAAAGAAGAGTTAGATGTGTTCTATCCATGAATTGACTCCCCACAATAAGTGTTACCATATTGTACTGTAAATATGGACTAATAAAAAGAAAGAGCAAAAAAGAGGTAACTCTGGACAATACACCTAGTTTATATGACTTCTAGGGCTCACTAGTTTCAGAACTTAACTTTTCTCCTGTCATCAGTCTCTGAGATTCCTTTAATACAGAATTAATTTTGTGTTGGAAATGAAGAAAGTAAAGTTAATGATCCCAAAAAATCAAGAGACACAAACTTACAATAACTACTACTTACTAAGCATTTACTATGTGCCAGGCACCTTGGCTGTTGCTTTGCACATGTGCATTAGTTTAATGCAATTCATGTAGCAGCTGATTGAGACATTTGGAAAATAACAATGACACAGAAGGTTTCCATACCTTGTCCAAGATTGTGAACTAATAAATACCAGGGCTAGATTCATGCCCAGTCAGCTGGACTTTACAATCCTGCTCTTTCTGCCTCTCATAAGCAATAAGAAAGAAGAGAAAGTCACCATGTCTACATTTTTTTCAATACCTAAAAGGGACAGCACATTCTTAGGCAAAAACTTTTTTGATAAAGTTTGAGGCAAGAATCCTAAGCCTACAGGAATCCTAACCCTAACAATTTGCCAGCAGCAGAATCCTCCCTAGTGGCAACATGAGGTAACTAGAATCATAATGATATCACCAATCACTAAGCAGTAGATTTCAACAGTACCTCTAAGATCACTGTCACCAGTATAATCTCTACTCCAAAAACACAAAATCTGAGGGAAAACATACAAATAGGCTATAAGTGTTGCCTGCTTCTCAGCTCAATTCTCCGCCCTTTTGCAACACTCTGAGGAAACCCAGAAATGTGAAGTTTTGAGCAAAATTTTCCTGTTTGTGATGAGGATACTTTGCTTTCTCTGAACACCAAGAACAGTGAAAATTCTTCCAATTCCTCCCTAAGGAAGCACCCATCCCTCCAGTTTTATATCTAAAGTTAGGGAAATTAGGTTCACTCAGACAGAGACCCCCCTCCCAGATCCCCGCTCTCCCTGAGGAACATGAGCTAAAGCCAGCAGCACTTTTTTTTTTAATGTTTTGCAGCAGAGTGTCTCTACCTAGTTCAGGCTGGCCTTGAACTCACTCTGTATCTCAGATTTGCTGCAATCCTTCTGTCTCAGCCTCCTGAATACTGGAATTATAGGCATGTGCCACCAAGTTAGCAAGGGCCAGCACTTTCTTTCTACCATAACCCATATGCTTTCAACTCCCTCAGTCAAGAGATATTGATTATTGTCAAATTAAATGGCATGGAAGATCCAGAAACAAGACATTCCTCCTCCTTTCTGCCATATCCCCAAGCATATTACCTCTTTATGTGATATTCAAATAATCTTATTACAATTTTCTCAAAACCCTGATCAGAAAAAAAATAAAATAAATCAAAACAAAAAAAAATAACCATGATCAGAAGAGGTTGTAGGAATAGATTGAACAGTGGGGGTGGCATAGGAAATTCTGAGCCATGATACATTGAATCAACTAGGCATTTTTAAGATAGCTTTTATAAATTCCTTGCATATGTGAAGTTCATGCCAGAAGACCACAGAGCTAATCGGTGAAGCTATCCATCTCAAGCATCTAGTTTTATGCTTAACCTAAGAATAAGAGGGAATGGTATGTAAAAATATTGTATTACTGGGAAGTAATACAATATTTACTAAATGCTATGTGTCAGGCACTGTAGTAATTGCTTTATATGATTAACCTCATTTAATTCTAACAAGGTCCTGTTCTAGATTTGCCTACTTTTATTTTCAAATATTTTTACTTTCATTTTTATCAGTACATGTTTACAGAATATAATGTGTACATTCCTTGTGCAGAATGGTGTATGTATATAACATAGCTCAATTCTTTTTTTCATCTACTTCCACTCCCCTCTTTCCTACCTTCAATTCCCTTTTTCTCTTGCAAAAGATCTATCTCCCTATTTCCTCTTACCTATCCTTTATTTTGTCCTTTAATTATGTATGCTTTGGTTTCCCCATATAAGAGAAAGCATAAGATATTTAAGGTTGCTCATTGGAATTTTAGAGCTATGGCAAGTTACTTAGCCAAGGTTATACTGCAAGTCTGTGGCAGGCTGGCTGGATGCCAAAGCTGCATTCACATTAACTCTTCATAATAAATATAATCATCATACACTATAAACATGTACTAAAAACGTTTAAATTAAAAAAAAATACTATCCACTCTATCAGTTAGGCTTTACCTAGTTACCCAGCCCTATGCCTCTCTGGTGTCAGAAAAATCTATACACACAAACACAAGTTAGCCACAAAGTGCTTCCCTCCACCACTGACCACAGTGCTGGGGGGCAAAGCAGTCACTGATAAAAATCACCAAGTGCTTTCTTAGCCTTTCCATGCAGCCATCACATGCTCTATGCTTACTGCCAAGGTCACTGTGTTAATGTAACTGTTCAGAAGTCTGGTCCATTACCGCAAATGCTCCAGCTCTTCATCTTCACACTGCCTGCTTTCAGTTGTCTCTCCGATGCAGGACTTCCCACCCGCACTGGGATACGGGTTATTACATGCTCGGGTCCTTGTTTTCTTCCCTCGAACACAGGGACTCCACAAGGACCAGCAACTCCAACCTCCATCAATCCCACCTATAAGACAAGAGAGAGGCTCTTCAATACATTCTGTGAGAGGATGACTTCAGAGATTATTTCTATGCTTCTTGCCACGTGTTTATTGGAGGAAGAAATAATTCTGGGGACTGATTACCTCTGCTGTGTTCACTGAGGTTTTCTAAATAATCAGAAGAATTCTGTACACTGACTCAGAATACCCATATTAAGGCTGTATCAATGAACTCCTTGCATATTTTGAATTTGTTCATTCAAATCAATTTCATGGCCACTGTATCATTTACAGTCGTTTCTTCTCACAACAATCAACCAAATTAAGCAAGAGATCTTCTGTCATTTCTAATATACATGGAATCTAACACAAGCACTTAAATGTCACATTCAGTGGAGAAGTGACTGCTGAGAGAGCCACATTCAAACTGTAACCAGTCATGCAGCTAAGTCCAGACTTTCCCTCACTCCACAGTGTCACATAAGGCCAATCCTATCGCTGACACATGAGCTTCAGTCTGCTAACACATCCTTCAGTCTGCTAACCCGAAAACGTTCCAACTCCCTATCTTTCTACCACATCCCCCAGCACCTCCTTGCCTTCTTTTATAAACCAGGGAAATGCATGAGCAAGAGGAAGTTTTTAAATCACTGGTTCCTCCTCCTTCTAGCATCCTTCTCCAACTTAGAGACACTTTTTAACCTACCCTAACTTCTTCCTACTTTGGAGCCTACTTAAGATTCATGGTTCTTCTGGCATTTTCCCCTATTACACTCCTTGGGGAAAACAGGGACAAACTGCACCATTTCCTAAGAGCCTTGTTCTCCTAGTTAAACAGTGATCCCAAGACCATGCTCCCACAGCACTGTATTCCAACAGTGCTGTATCCTGATGCAAGAGCATTTGCTACTCCTATTTCTTCTTCTCTGTGGTCACACTCCTCTTCTCCCCACTCCACAATGCTTCAGTATTACATCAAAACTAAGCCAATTTACGTATTTTGCATGACCTTCCTTATGCTAGCATAATTAGATTTTATTTAACAAAGTAGTCCTGAGTATGTTAGCAGGTGGCAAAAATAGCTTAATATGTTGCGGTTGATACCCTAGTCCTTTCCAGCAGGTGGTGCTTTCATTTTAATATCTAACTGGGAATGTAATCCACAGAGAAAGGAACCACCATGGTGGAATTTCAGTTCTCTAGGACAGGTTTGGGGGAACATCAGGGATAAGGATGACTTCCTAACGCATGTTTATAAGTCACCATTGTTTAGCTGTGAATTTGTTCATTTATCAAACATTTATGCAATGATGTCTATAAACCTGAGCCTTATGTCAGCCTATAAGAATAAAGAAAGAAATGAAACATACCTGACTTTAAGGAATGAGCTTTCTGGAGAATATAGACATATACATAACTTATAAGAATAAAAAATAAACACTGTGAAGTTGTACTCATACTCTGACCACTATCATGGTTAGCTTCACATAGCCCTAACTGTTTGAGGCACTATGCATGCTATTGAATACATAGCAGATGTTCAGAAGATATTTATGAATGAATGATTGATGGTACATTATGCAAAATAGAAGTAGAGATGTTTCAGAGCTTACTGTCAGAGTTTAGGCAATGTGAACACAGGCTCCACACACCTGTGTTGCAGCAAAACATAAAGGAGATAATTATGAAAAATATTTTCACCACAGTCCATTTTTTATTGTTTGTTGATGATGATGATGATGATGATGTTTTTGAGGCAAGGTCTCACTATGTAGCCCAGGTTGGCCTCAAACTCACTGTCATCTTCCTGCCTCAGCCTGCTGAGTGCTGGGATTACAGGTGTGAGTCACTGAGCCTGGCCTATATTCTATTTTTCTATTCAAATAGAGAATAGGGAGTGGGGGCCACATTGGGGTTATTCATTCAGATGGATAGAAACAGAACAGTGGAAAGTCTTAGGCACAGTAACTATAATACAGGGATGGATGAGGGAAGGAGATTCTAAATTCAAATGCAATTTACTTCGTCATATATCAAAACATCTCAAGGCCAGAAAGAAGGGGTTAAATACTTTTCCAATGTATTCTTCATGACCAAGGGAAACTTAGCACACTGACCTGCATGATTGCCTACGAGGAACCCTTTCTCACATGCTTCACCTTCCGTGTATGGTTTGCAGTGGCAGCGACACTGCGTCTCTACCACAGTGGCCATGCCACCGTTTTGGCAAGGCCGGCAATGGCAGGGGTCAAATTCATCCAGGTACTCCTCCAGAGCCCGTTTCAGGTACAGTCTTTTCACAGCAGCACAAGGTACTTCCTTTACCAACTCATATAGGGGGGTTATCTACACGGAGAAAGAAATCAAAGTCAGTATTCAGAGCTTTAGGTAAAAAGCTCAATTCTTTCTTTTCACATTAGCACAATCCCCACAGAAATAAGTCAAAAGCCACTCTGACACTCATTATAATAATCCCTCCTTATCCTCCAGGGATTTGTCTCAAGACCTTAGCAAATGCTCGAAACTGTCAATAGTACCAAACCTATGTACACTATAATTTTTCTATACAATCAGGTCTGTGATAAAGGTTAACTTATAAATTAAGCATAGGAAGAGATTAACAACAACTGTTGTAGTCAGGGATTGCAAGGAAAACAATTATATTACAGGACACAATTTATAATATAGTATTTATAGTATTATTTTATTTTTATAGTTAAATACAAGAAGTTCAGGAAACCTATCCACACCCTAGGACCCAAAGAATCCAAGTGAGGGCCTGGATCTCATGGCAACATCCTGCATGAGTCCAGCTAAAGACCTAGAGCCCATGACAATGCTCCCTATGAGTCCAGCTGGAGGCCTAGAGCCCATGACAATGC
>PVLA01013853.1:0-34203 GCA_004027455.1 Hydrochoerus hydrochaeris | reverse complement strand
CCTGGGATTTTTATAACAGCAAAACTATGAGGTGAGGCAGGTCCATAGTGGGGGAAAATGGGAAATCACAAGGCAGGAGGGCATAAGGTGGGACAGAACTATGATCAACCAATACAATTATGAGTATAGGGCCAGGGATTTAGCTCAGCTGTGTAAGCTCCTGCCTGGCAAGTGCGAAGTCATGAATTTGATCCCTGATAGCAAAAAAAAAAAAAAAAAAAAAAGAGTGCACTTGCTCAGGTTGATTAAATTGGGATCAAACAGGGAGGTGAGTTACATAGCTATGATACAGAGGAATGAAACTCCCAACCTACTAGATGTCTGGTACGAGTGTTCTCTAAAATTAAAGAATAAATTTTAGGAACAACAGAGGTTAGGAGCAGAATATATTTACTGAAAGAAAGCTTCTGTCTGGGAGAGAGACAAAAGGGGTCCTGAGCAGGTTACCAAAGACTATCTTTTCTAGGGACTTTTATAGAGTAAAACCACAAAGTGAGATGGGTCCAAGATAGGGGGAAATGGGAACTCGCAAGGCAGATGGGCATGAGGCTGGATAGAGCTACGGCCAACCAATAAGATTAATTGTTCAGGTAACATTAATTACATCGGGAACAAATGGGCATACGAGCCATGTGGTAAGCAGGCATGCTTAAGAGCAGTGACTCTTTCTGTAGGGGTTTGGGATGGTGACTTTTTACTTCCTGGGGTGGAGAACTATTTAGACTGTCAGTCCTTAGGATGAGAGTGTATTTGCTTGATCTTTTGTCCTGAGAGCTGGCCCACAGCAGGAGGTGCCTGTCTCCTCTAAGGTCATAAGACATTTTGTCCTCTGTGCTGGCTCCCTTGAGGGCCTAGCCCAGTCTGACTGCCTATAATATTTCTAACTCAGTTGCCTGTAACAGCAAGTGGACATGAATACAGAACAGGGTCTTTGCTCTAAGGGGTTGGTTTTGAGGCTCCTTCTGGCTTCCCCAGGGTGATGGTGAAAGGTTCTTGCCCTCGTATAAATTACTGTACAGTCATGGCGGTGGTCTAATGTGGCAGAAGGCCAAAACGGGAACGCCTACCACTTCCTGTTTCTTCTTCAGCCCTAACTGCAACTCCCCTTCCTGTATGCACACACAGAGAATTCCAATCGGTTCCTCACATGTCATCAATATCCAAAACCATGCGCCACTTCCAGTCAGAGGTCACATAACCCTCTGCCTCTCTGTATCTGGTGGAAGGAGACAGCCCAGCCGCCACAGGTTCTGTGCTCCTTTCCACGTCCTCAACTCAATTATCTTGTTCGTTTCATTTTGTACTTTTTGCTTCTCTATTGTGCTGAAATTCTCTAATGTTATGGTGCCGTGACTCAGATGGCAGAGCGTTAGCTCCTGGGAGCCACTCCCAGTTTACGCTCCCTGTCTATGAGCCACGTTTTTTTCCACCTGTTTACTTGCTGTCACTAATCTGCATGCAACACTGGCCCTCCTCACTCATCACAGGTGAGCTGCCATCCAGGGTTTTCTGTTTCTGCTCCTAAAATTCACAAGCTTGCCTCAGAAAATTATCCCTTGCTGTCCCTGGACAGAGATAGCAGTTTTCAGGCTCCTTAGGCCATACAGCCTGAGGCAAAACTGTTATTTTTGTTCCCTGGGACCTTGCCTTGCACTCTTTGGTGGTGACCACCGAGGAGAATGGGTGTTGGGACCTGCCATGTCACACTTAAAACAGGTGAGGACTTTTTTGATAGGTGTGATCCAGGACAGCTTCCATGTTCCTTGGGGAAGAGCTAAATCTCTCTTTTTTTTTTTTTTTTTTTGGGTACAGGGGATCGAACTCATGACCTTGTGCTTGCAAAGCAAGTGCTTATGCCAGTGAGCTAAATCCGCGGCCCCAAACAATTTTTTTTTTTGTACCGGGGATCGAACTCATGACCTTGCGCTTGCCAGGCGGGCCCTTATGTCACTGAGCTAAATCGCCAGCGGAGCTAAATCTCTTACATCCCAAGGCAAAGTTGTTTTTAGCTCACTTATAATTCTGTCATGGGAAGCACTTCCTGTCCCCCCCAAAAAAAACACACCTCTGGGGTGCCTGGTTATAGTCTTGGTGCTCTTGGCCTCAAAAAAGCTATAAAAACCAAAAGGTGGATATTTTATTTATATTTTTTGTCACAATGGCGGCAAGTTGGCAGAAACCCTTCATTTTAAGACCTTTTTCACTTTGAGGATGTGTCTTTCACTCTGTCCTGTATAATGGCCCACATACTTCTGGCTGGCTCTGCCCCACCAGGAACTCTCCCTCCCTCCCCACCAGACCCCTTAAATGATGCAGCTCCTGTCTTTACGGCTCCTGCCCTGTGTCTCCCAGACCAAATCCCGCAGCTTTCTCAGCCAGAGCTTCCTGTGCCCCTGCGCCGTCCTCTCCCCTTCCTCACCCCCAGTGGCCTCTACTCCTCCCCTTAGTTTCTCTCCCCAGTCTCAGATTTCTCAGTCCCCTCCACCTGAGCCCGCTATGTCGGACAGCTCTCCTTTGTCCCCTGTGTCACCATTTTCCCCGCCAGCTCACCATACTCGGTCTTCTCAGCCTCAGTCCCTATTCCCGCTTCAGGAACAGGCTGGTCCCCAGGGGCTGGTTCATATTCATGTTCGTTTTCCCCTCACCAACCTATCTCAGAGTAACCATAAATTAGGTTCCTTTTCTGCTATTCTTATTTCAAAGATCTCTATTAATAATTTACAAAAAGGTTCTCACTAGTCAATTTATTATAGTTCAAATTGGCCAAATATATTTGAGTGCACTCTGATTTTGTAACATGTTTGTCAGCCTATATATGTGTTTTGTTTGTCCAGTCTGTTATACTATACAGATCATATGTCCATGTTTGTCCATTTATCTGCTCTGTAAACAACTGTTCCTTTTTATTTGAGCTCAGCAATCCTTTTTTTCTTTTTCTTTTGCATTTTCAATAATTTTATCAAGGTTTACTTGGGTTATAGATTTAAAAGGTATGCTTCCTAAAAAACAAAAACAAAAACAAAAAAACAAAACCCAGCAAGAAAGTGCTTTGGCCTTTAGCTCAGTTGGTTAAGCTCCCACCCTGGTAAACACGAGGTTGTGAGTTTCATCCCAGGTTCTGGAGGAAATTAAAAAAAAAAAAAAACAGCAAGAAAAAAGGTATGCTTTCATCTAGGTTGCCAGCTGGTCAAAATGATGCTAAAACTGGTTAAATAAAATCCCTTGAGGTGAGAAGAGTTTGGACAAGACTTCACTTGATGAATAAGAAAGTGGCCACCTAGTAACTTTAATCAGCTTTTAGTCATTAATTGGAGGCCCCAATAATCTCCATAGCCTTACAGGAGGCACCCCAACTAAAGTTCATATGACTAAGACAATTCATTGTTGCTGATCTTATGATACATTCATGCCTTCAAATATAAAATTGGGATTGTTTATGATGACAAATACTTTCTTTCAGATCCAGACAAAATCTGCCTTTTTCTTGTGCTCCAGCCAAGAGATCCCAGTCAAACCAACATGAGGTAACCAGTCAAATGATAATTTTTCAACAAAAATTTATGTAATGTATATGTTATACTTAGAGATGCTTAAATATTGAGCAGTCCAAACAATGTCACAAACCTTTTCAGCGCTCAAATGTTAAAACACACATGTTAATACAAACTAGTAGTTCCATTTTATGTTCTATGTTAAGCTTACTGCATTTACTGCACTGTTCTGTTATCAATCTTTTCTTCTGAATGTTCAATAACTAAAATTAAGAGATAATTATAAATTCCTTTTGGATTCGTTTTGCTGGGATTCACCAGATCTTTTCCAGAAAAAGGTTATATGATGCATAATTGCCATAATTAACTATACTTAAATGACACCACAGTTGATCTCTCTCTCTCCTAAATAAAAAGATAAAATTAATGAAACAGACCATCCTCCAAAAATCAGATGGCATTAGACATTCTAACAGCACAGGAGGTACTTATACAACTGTAAAATCTAACCGTGTGTATGACAAATGAATGACATGTCAGTTTCTAAAATTCCCTGGACCCTATCCTTATCCTCCTTATGGGAAGCCATTACTAAAATTATACTGATAAATACCCTGTTGATTCTATTATTTGCCTCCTACATACTTAATTGATTCTTTGCCTTTGTCTCCTTTAGACTTAAATCTGTACATCTACCCAAGGTGAAAATGCCTGCTATCTACTGAGGGCCATTAGTTAAAAGCTCTGCAGAGTATCCCTGACTGCCGTTCAACAACTTTACCCCCTTCAGCCTGAAGAAGCCAGATCGGTCACCACCCATTATCCTTCATGGAAGTTTGGGTTACTTCTTCAGAGAAAAAGTGCTACAGGCAGCTAAGTTAGTTAAAAATATTATAGGCAGTCACACAGGGGTAGGGCCTCAAAATAGCCAGCACAGAGAACCAGATGTCTTGTGACTATGCAGGAGAGAGATACCTTTCTCTGGGGGCCAGATCCCTAGACAAAAGGCTAAACTTGGCCCGCAAACCCCACAGGGAGACCTTCTTAATGTGGCTTTTTGTGTTTTCAACAACAGAAAATTTTTTTAAAAATTGATGTTTTAGTGGTGACACTTGGAGTTCTAAGACAGGTAAACCAAGGCAAGGTGGAGCTTCCAGAGCCCCTCCAAGTCCATACTTCAAGTGTGACAAAAAGGACACTGGGCAAGAGTGTCCTTTCTGTAATTTCAAGGGCCATTGGAAGAGCGACAGTCCTAGCCGCCAGAGAGCAGGTAAGCCGTCCTCTAAATCCTTTCCTTCATAGGAGATCTTGTTACCACTGGATTCATTACTGGCTGATCTACTTGGACTTACTGCTGAAGACAGATGGGGCTCAGGGTCCACAGCCCCCCATTAAGGTATCCTTTTCAGAGCCCCAAGTCCTACTAGAGGTTTCAGGCAAGACATTCTCTATACTTGTAGACACAGAGGCCATGTAGAGTGTTCTTCCTGAGTTTTCAGTCTCCATAGTGGGTGTTGATGGCGAAGCTACACAGCCTCTGCAGACAAGACCTGTTCCATGCAGGTTCCATACTCTCTTCTTCACCCATAGCTTCCTAGTAATTTCAACATGTCTCACACCCCTTTTAGGTAAAGATCTTATCCAAAAGCTTAACTGCTCCTTTATCTTCTCCCTCCCCACAGCTCTCTGTCCTCTAGACACCCTCACAGTGTGCTGCAAAGTCATCCTCTCCCCTCCTTTCTTCTCTGTTCAATCCCATAGTTTAAAATACCTCCAACCCCAGCAGCACTACCCATGCTATCTATGCCTGTTTGAATTCATCTCAGGGATTCCCTCAATTTTCCCTTGCATTTCACAATGTCCTATAGCTCCCAAACATTTTTGGGGACCTAAACCTATAATCAAGCATCTTTTAGACAATGATTTTCCTAAACCTACCCATTCATCCTACGATACTCCCATTCTCCTGATACTCAAGCCTAATGGGTCCTATCGAAACCTTAGGGCACTCAATGATGCTGTTACCCCAATTCACCCAATTGTGCCAACCCTTGTACTATGTTCTCTCGTATCCTCCCCTCGACCACTCACTTCATAGTCTTGGACCTTAAAGATGCCTTTTTTTTTTTAACCATCTCCCCTACACCCTAATTGTCAGGATTCCTTTGTGTTTATGTAGACTGACCCAAACACGCTGAGGTCTCAACAACTTACACCTGTCATCGCTATATTAGCACCTCTCCTCAGGGACACATACCACCCACTTCCTTTCCTATTCATCAATTTCACAAACACACCCCTGGTCAGGGCTGGCAGGTAGATTTTTACACACATGTCCTGCCACAACATTGTCAAATATCTTCTCACCTTTGTCTGTACTTTTTCAGGATGATAGATAAAAGCCTTTCCCACAACCAGGGAGACTGCTGATATAGTCACTAAAGTCCTGTTGCAGGAAATCGTCTCAAGGTTTGGTTTACCTGAGTATTCAGTCAGATAACAGTCCAGCCTTTTTCCTCAGATCTCTCACCAGGACTACAACTAAAGTGGAGTGGCCCCTACCTGGTCTTCCTTGGAACTTCAACAGCGGTCAAGCTCGCTGGATTGCCATCCTGGCTCCACATCACTCCTAAGCTTAACTCCCCTGACTCTAAACATTCTGAGTGGTCATCTCATCTCCTATCTCCCATCTCTGTCTCACCAGGGCCCCACAGCCACAATTTTCAAGCTAGGTCATGTTTTGCTATCCTATTTGGTTCCTGATCCCTTACACTCTATTAATTTTTTCACTATAACTATCTTAGTTCTCTCTACCCTTAGCTATTTAGCTAAACATGAGAACCCTGTGGTTCTAGGCTCTTGTCTCCCTTATGGTGTCACAGCCATGACCCTCCCCACCCCTACTCTATAATCTTCCAAACAACATTCAACTGTCAGGCCTTACATTTCTCATGCTTCTTATTCTTTCCAGCTCAACCCCTGGACCAAGGACAAGTCCTACCTACACTTTTAACTTTTTCTCTTTCAGTAGGGGAATAATTACCTCTCATAACTCCACCCCTCCCAACTCCATGCTTATTTTTCAGATTCTTCCTCAACATGGTCCTGATGGAACAACACATTTGGATCAAGGGCACTTTTCCTTCTACCTTTCCTGGGTCCTTTAATTATGAGAGTGATCTGCCTCCTCATAGCACCTTGTGTTTTTATTTCTCCAATCTAGGATGTGAGTGTTTACCAATGATTAACTCCTTGTCCTGGTGGAAACACCTGGTACCAGCTTCAACCTGGGCATCAACTGTCATCCTGTCAAACCCCTAGGTCCCAACACAATGCCCTTGTCCAGAAAAAAATAGTAAGAGAGAGTCTTTGCCCTTTTTCTAACAATACAAAGATGGGAATGAAAAGTTCTTGCCCTAGAATAAATTACTGTACAGTCATGGCGGTGGTCTAACATGGCAGAAGGCCAAAGCGGGAACACTTATCACTTCCTGATTCTTCTTCAGCCCTAATTTCAACTCCTCTTCCTGTTTGCACGCACAGAGAATTCCAGTCAGCTCCTCACAGAAACTGAAGGAGACGGCCCAGACACCATGGGCTGTGTGCTCCTTTCCACATCCTCAACTCAATAAACCTGTTCGTTTTGTACTTTTTGCACCAGAATACTCTAACAGATGCTACCTGTTTAGAATATCGGTCCCTGCTGTTTACACTTAAAGTGTGGTTGCATTTGTCTTGCCTTTTGTCTTGAGACCTGACCCACAGTAGGAGGTGTCTGTCTCCTCCAAGGTTACAAGGTATCTGGTCTTCTGCACCAGTTCCTTTGAGGGCCTAGCCTTGTCCAACTGCCTGTAGTATTTCTCATTAACTCAGTGATTGAGTATTTTTGGCACTCAATCTAAGCGGCGCAGAAATAATAGAAGAGGAGACAAAGAAAGGCCTTTAATGCGGGCACGAGCAAGAGGTACACTGAGAATGAGGAGCTGTCTCACTGGGCAAAGGGCTGGGAGGCTTCCTATGCAGATTACCTCTTGAGGAGGTGTCTGGTTAGCTGACAGTGATGAATTAGTGTTACCTGTTAGTATGGCAGGATGAAGACTGGGTGCTCTTTGGTGAGCAAAGGAAGGAAGGACAGGGAGTCTGGCTTGGATCAAGAAGTCGGAGGAGGGGTCTTTTTGTGGTTTCTTCACCATGTTGGGCCTCTGCCATGATGATTAAGGTAGAACCACGTGGGGAAAAAACCTATCACTGAGCTGCTTGTAACAGCTGGGCATGGTGGTGGATGCCAGTAATCCCAAAACTCAGGAGGCTGAAGTAGGTAGATTGCTATGAGTTCAAGGATAGCCTGAACTATATAGTAAGGCCCTGTCTCAGAAAAACCAAATATACATACATGTATGTATGTATGTATATATATATATATATATATATATATATATATTTTTTTTTTTTTTTAAGAAGATTTTAATTTTCAGGACACAATCAAAGTTACCGAGGTTATCCTTAATCTGTACTGCCTAGGCTTATTTATCGTTCTTTTTTTTTTTTAAGAGTATAATACATCTATTAAGAGAAAGCTTCTGTCTGAAGAGAGACAGAAGGGGGTCCCAAGCGGGTTGCCACTATTTATTTTTCTTTCTTCCCAGGTCTATCACACTATTGGGAGCCCTTGAAGCTGGAAATTGACCTAGGGCATGATGACCCCACCAAAAAGTAAAGAGCCCCTGGGTCAGTGAAGAAGTTGCTACAGCCCAGAAAAACACCAAGTTCCTAGACAATCCAAGCAATGGGTTGCTAGGCAGAGGGGCTGAAATTGACGTCATCTTTCCCAGTATATAAATAAAGGTGCTACAGTGGTTAAGCAGTTCCTTTCCTCCCATCAGGAGAGTAAGAGCTCCACCTGACTCCAGCTTTGTCTTTTCTTTATTTTTCTCATCCTCTTGCTGGTCCTTAACGCCAAGAACCTCAGGAGCTGCATGGGTCTTGACATCACACTTCACATCACTTAGAGACTAAATGTGTAAATTAGCTTAGCTGATAAAGGGCAGAAACAGTGAGTTTCCAGTTTTCCCCAATTTAAGACCCTCCTTACCTCATGGTTTTATTCTATAAAAATCCCAAGAAAATATAGAATCTTTGGCAACCCACTTGGGACTCCTTCTGTCTCTCTTCAGACAGAAGCTTTCTTTCTCTCAACTTTTGAAATAACAATGAAAATAAAGAACTCCAGTAAACTGTAAAGAAAATCAGATTAGAAATAATCTCTCAGGTAAAAACAGAAATGATAAACATTGAAAGAATTGGTGAATATATCCAAAAAAGACAAATTATGGTCTTTATATTTCATGCCTGATTTTCTGCTATCAACTAAGTTAGATACATCAGCCACCTCTTTCAGCAGAAGTTATTTTAGTTAGATTGAATTGGCTCTTTCAAAGTTAGGTGCGGTTATTTGCAATAATCTTGGCTTTTTTGTCAGCTGAAACTTCACCTGTCCAATCACTTTTTCATTTGAAGAGCTGACGTTGAGAAAGACAAAGCCAAGTAGTTCAAGGTTAAGTGACTGGTGAGCCTCAAGACCTTGTGCTGCTTTTTCTATCATGGAACACTCAAAAGCCACAATTAAGTTGATGGTCAAAGGAAAAATATTAGTGAATATTAGTTCACTCTGGGGGAGTGAACATGTGGGTAATATTTTCCAGGGAACTCTCAGCACTTGGAAAGAGTCTCAGTGTTATGGCTGGTGTCTAGACGTCCCCCCAGAGTCTCATGCATTCATAAGTGGAACCTCTTTCAGAGGTAGCTGAATCTAGAGTATGTGACACTGGAATTGATTCATGGTGCAATGCTAGGATCAGGGGCTCTAGGAATAAGGGTGTGAGTGCCACCCTAAGTAGGTTGGATAAGTTATAAGGGATAGAAAGAGTTCTGATCATCCCTTGCTTGTTGTTATGGTGTATGTGTAGATGTCCCACCAAAGCCTCATGCAGTTTCAGATAGGGCTCTTTCAGAGGAGGCTGAATCTACAGAGTGTGATTAACTGGTAGTACAATGCTGGAATTAAAAGTGCTGTAATAGACTGGATGGACATGGTGGTGCATGCTTGTAATCCAAGCCCTTGGAAGCTGAGGTAGTAGGATTGCTGTGAATTCAGCATCAGCCTGGGCTACATAGTGAGTCTGAGGAAAGAAAAAAAAAGGTGCTTGGAATAAGGATAGATAGTCCACTGATTGGATTGGTACCACCGTAAACCCCATAAACTAGATACAATATAAGGGGCAGAAAGAGGCTCTTATTCTCCTCTAATGTTGCTTTTGCTGTCTTCCACCACCATGAACTGTTGCCCCTCTATGATGCTTGTCTGCTATGTGCTTGGAACCAGCCAATTATGGACTGAAACCTCTACAAAAATCTCTGTGAGCTAAATAAACCTTTCTTCCCTTAACTTGTGAGTGTTGAGTATTTTTTCTCAACAATGAGAAAAGTACCTAAGACAGAATTCAGTACCAAAGAAGTAGGATCATTGCTATTGCTTACAGAAGTGAGAAGAGTTTGGAATGGTTTGGAGATGCTGAATGAGTACAGCTGGAATGCCTAAAGTTGTGCTTGATGGGAGATTCTGGTCAGAGCTCAGAAGACCACAAAACTGATAGAAATCCTGCTGGTAAAGACCAGGCTCAGGAAGTTTGTGATGGGAAGGACTGCATTGGCTGTTGGATTCCAGATGATGTATGTTATGCATTGGTGGAAAGTTCATTTGCATTTTGCTTGTATCCAGAGACTTTCCCTGAGACTGAGATTAAGGGTTGTGGACTAATTAATTTTGGAGAGAAATTTCAAGGCAGTTGAATGTTGAAGCAGTGGCATGGGTGTTTTGGAGGGACTTTTAGTCAGGCTTATTTGAGAATCAAGAGGAAAAAACCCAGCAGTATGATTTAAAACACTGTAAGTTTGGTCAGAAAGGAAGCTCCTGTAAAGCTGTGGAATGAAAAGATAGAACAGAGATCTTTATTGCTGAGAAGCATGAGGATCTGCTGCACTGTGGCTGAGTCAGAGGTCAACCACACATTTGGGGAAGAGAAAGACCAGCCCTGAGAACAAGGAGTGCCAGAACAATCCAACAAGTTCTTGGGACTAAAACAAAGCCAGTCTAGCAGGTCTCTGGCCTTAGAGTCCCACCCTCTTAACTATAGCACCATCATCTCTGAGAATGTTTCACCTTTATTGTTCTCAGCAAACCACTGAAACCTTGCATTTTCAGCCCAAATGTCCCCCCACTTTACTGTGTATAAATAAAGACCCAGACTGCACTGGGTTATCATTGCCTCTCCATCAGAGAGGTCAGGTCCCACCTTGCCCCATCTTTTTTCTAAGTGTCTTAATCTCCTGTCATCCCCTCTCAGGACCTTGCTGGTTGCAGGAGCTGTGGAGGAGAAGAAATACAATTGAAAAGATGACTCGAGGGCATCACAGGAAACAGCAGGAATCTATCCCCTGCAGTCTCAAAATATCAAAAGTGAAAGAATTTGCTTTGAGAAGAAAGCCCGAGAGCACCATGTTTCAGAATGGCAGTGGTCTAGAGAATTTGTTTCTTGGAGTTAGATTTAAAAAGTGAAAGAATTTGCTTTGAGAAGAAAGCCCCAGAGCACCATGTTCCAGAATGGCAGTGGTCTAGAGAATTTGTTTCTTGGAATTAGATTCAAAGTGCTCAGTAACCCATGCATTTGATCCCAACAACCAAGACACTGGTTACTTCTCCTGCTGGTAGCAGACCATGGCATGCAAAATGCAAGAGTTGTGGGATCAGGAAGGCTGTTGAACTTTTGACTCTTCACATAGCCATTTCAATTCATGTGGCTAGACACCTAGTAGTGGCACTGCTGTTTCACTCAGATTTCAGAAGGCCTGGGAGGCCAAGTAGTCTGCCCCTGACAAGGCAGTGTGTGAAGCTGTGAGGGTGAAGCCAAAGGTGCAGTGGAGATTCCAGAAGTTTGGAGCAGCCAGGAGTGTGGATCACCTGAGGAAGGAAGGGCCAGAGTGAGCCCAAGAGAGAACCCATGTGAGCTCTAACCACTGACAGTGCCATAGGGGAGGAGCCACCCTAACCTTATAAAGTTCACCACTTGCTACAGATTGCCTGGGATGCTAGAAGTACAACTGTGGGATTTAATGTTTGCCCTGCTGGATTTTGGCCTTGTTTTGTTTCCATTCCTTTGTATCCTCCTGTTTGTAACTTTTGGGATGGACTGTCTACCTTGTGCCATTGAATGTTAGAACTATTAACTTTCTTTTCATTTGTACAGGGGCTCACAGCTAAGAGTTTGTCTTAAATCTCAGAGGAGACTTTGGACCTGGAATTTTCAGCAACGCTGAAACTTGTAGGGCTTTGGAAACTATTGGAGAGAGACTAAATGTCTTTTGTATAAAGGAATGATTCTTTGGAGGTCCATGAGAGGAATGCTATGAATTATATCTAGATGTCCCTCCAAAGTTTCATGCAGTCATAGGTGGGGCTTTCTCAGAGGAGACTGGATCTAGAGTGTGTAATGCTGAAACTGATTCATGGTGCAACACTATACTCAAGGGCAATGGAGGTTTTGGATTTTTTTCTTGATACTAGGAACTGAACTCAGGACCTTGTGCTTGCCAGGCAGTCACTTGTGCCTCAAGGGTAATAGGATTAAGGGTATGACTGCTACCCACGTAAAGTAGCCTGGGTAAGGTAAAGGGAGAAAATGGAAAGACATCCCTTGCTCATGGATAGGAAGAACCAATATAGTAAAAATGGCCATACTCCCAAAATTCTTATATGGATTCACTGCAATCAAAGTAACATTAGCATCCCTCACAGAATGGAGGAAACATTCATAATAGGGAAAACATTTGTTTAGAACCAGAAGAGACTTAGAATAGCAAAAGCAATTCTAGGCAACAAAAGCAAGGTAGAGGGCACTACAATTTCTGACTTGAAATTATACTACAAAGTTACTGTGATTAAAGACAAACAAAAAACCAAACCAAAACAAAAACCTTGATACTGGTAAAAAACAAATAAAGCAAAACACAATAAAACAAAACATCAGACCTGAGGACCAATGGAACAAATTAGAAGATGCAAAAACAACTCCAAACACACTCAGCTACCATATCTTTGGCAAAGAAGCCAAACATATTCACTGAGGAAAGAGCCTCTTTAATAAATGCTACTGGAAAAAGCTGGCTTTCCACATGCCAAAGATTAAAACTAGACCCAAGTCTATCACCATGCACTAAAATAAAGTAAAAATGGATCACATTTCTAAGTATCAGAATAGAAACTCTAAATCTGCTGGAAGAGAGAATAGGCAGGACTCTTGAAGAGATAGATGTAAGCAAAGATTTCATGAAAAAACCATGACTGCACAGGAAATAATGCAAAGCATCAATAACTGGGATCTTCCCAGAAACATTGAAAACCTCATACCACAGTAATATCATGTTTATAGCACCCATGTTTATAGCAGCACAGTTTGTAATAGCCAGATCTTGGAAACAACCCAAATGCCCATCAAGTGAAGAATGAATAAAGAAAGTGTGGTTTTTTACAAAGTGGAGTATTACTCTGTCATAAAGAAGGATAAACTTTGAGACATTAATAGGTAAATGGATGTGCCTCGAGACTATATTCTTCAATGAAATAAATCAGATTCACATGTGTAAACATTGTGTTGTCTTCCTGATGTAAAAAACTAAAAGACTAAGGACCAAAATGATCATGAAATGGGAAGAAATTATTCAAAAGGAAAGAGGAAGTGGGAAAGGAAGAGGAAAAAATGATTTTAAAAAGGATAAAAAGGAAATAAAACTTTGTAAATAGAGAGGGGAAGTGGGGTTGAAGGGAAGAGAGGAGATTGGGGTAAACAAAGAGGATTCTGCAGCTATACCACCCTGGACACACCTGATCTCATCTGCTCTCAGAAGCTAAGCAGGGTTGGGCCTGGTTAGTACTTGGATGGGAAAAAGAGAAATCAAAATTTATCATGTATGGCCACAATTCTCTATGACAAATATGCTCACTTATGTATGTCTAAAATGTATGGATATAGGAGAATGAGCGGGTTACCCAGGACTCTGTCTTTTCCAGGGACTTTTATAGAGTAAGACCATGGGTTCAAGGTGGGGGAAGACTGGGAACTCACAAGGCAGATGGGCATAGGGTGGGACATAACTATAGTTAGCCAATAAGATCAATACTTCAGGTAAAATTGATTATATTAGGGGCAAAAGGGAAAGCAAGTCACATAGAAAGCAGGCATTCTTGGAGATGAGACCTTTACCCTAGAGGGATGGGACAGTGGCTCCAGGGTGAGAGGGAACTAATTAGAATATCAGTCTCCAGGATGTAGATGCATTTGTTTGATCCTTTGTCTTGAGGCCTGGCCCGCAGCAAGAGGTGTGTGTGTCCTCCAAGGTCATCAGACATCTGGTCCTCTGTGCCAGCTTCTTCGAGGGCCTAGATGGTCTGACCCCCTATAATATTTCTAACTGGCTCAGCTGCCTGTAACAGAAGGAAGGAAGGAAGGAAGGAAGGAAGGAAGGAAGGAAGGAAGGAAGGAAGGAAGGAAGGAAGGAAAAAGAATAAAGTGAAAAGAAGTGACATCTGAATTCTAAGAAAATCTGAGAATATTTTCCTGGAAAACACATGAAAATTCCTCCCCTTTATTAATCTATCCCCTTATCCGAGACCTGGGTAAGATCCCCAACTGCCTGTATGAGGGGTACTGCGAAAAGATGAAACAAAAACCAGAAACAAGTTTAGTAGTGCATTATGGAGGCCCGAGAGGTCAGTGCCTCAGGACAGGCAGAGACTGAATTACTTCAAACCGGTCACTGTGTATTAGGTGTGTGTGATGCAGAAGGGGCTAGCGGAAGATTCCAGCTGGGGGGAAGATTCCCAGGTCATGACCCAGCAGGCAGGGGGTAACTGTGGGTTGAGTCAGGAGGGTGGAGCTGATCTTATGCTAAGAAGGATCTTCCCCTCTGTGTTCTTTCTCATTTTAGTAGTTTTAATTTAGTCTTACAGTGGGGAAGGAAGAGCCATCCCAAAAGACTTAATGGGAAATCTCAGAAGAGTGCTACCATAACCCCAGACCTTCATGTACCCCTCAGGGAAGTGTGCAAAATTAGCCAGCCATTGTGGGTTTGTGGTCCCCAACACACCCTCATTTTTTTTTTACACTGTATCCATAACTTTCTGACCTCCAGTAAGTGAAAAGTTGATTTTAGAAGTTTTGTTTTTTTGCTCATTTGTTTGTTTGAGACAGGGTCTCACTGTGCAGCCCAGGCTGGCCTTGAGCTCACAGTGATTCTCCTGCCTCAGCCTCTCCAGTATTGTTATTACTGGTGCCACTATCTGTCTGGCAATTTTAAAGTTTCATCTCCTACTTCTCTTATACATTTTTATTATTTAAAAAATTTTTGAAAAAATTTTTTGCTAGTATATATTTGCAGTACATAGTAATTTATAGTCATTTTAGGGTGTGAGTACAAGTGCCTAAGATTTTTTTTTTTTTGTCTTTTGAGACAGGGTCATACTAGGCAGTTCAGACTGGCCTTGAGCTCACTGTGTAGCCCAGGCTGGTCTCGAACTCACAATGATCCTTCTGCCTCAGCCTCCCAAGTGCTGGGATTACAGGCATGTGCCACCACTTCCGGTTTAGGTTTTTCTTTCTTTCCTTTGTTTGGTTTTGTTTTTCTTTTTTGAGACAGGATCTCTCTGTAGTTCAGTCTGGTTTTGAACTGATTATGTAGTCCCAGCTGGCCTTGAATTCATGACAACCCTCCTGCTTCAGCTATTGGGGCACAATTATAAGAACACATTTATAAAATAGCAAACCTATAGGTATTTCATTATCAATTAGAGGTCTCTGACCAAGGTTTTATTCTGTTTCTGCTGAATTCAACTGACCTTGAGAGTGTCTACAGCCCAGTTGCTGACCTCTGATGAGCACTGAGTCACAGTAATCTTCTCTGCCTTAAGGCACCCTGGGTGAGTCAAGGTCACAGTTAACTATGCTCACCTTGAAGGGTCCCTCCTCAGAATGGTCTATATTATGCTAATGTCTTTAACTATGCTCACTGTTAGGTCCCCTCCCCTTGTTCCTGGAATGTTTCTATATTATTAAACAATTCTTTCGTTTCAAACATCTGTTCAAGACCAGCCTGCCTGTCAATAGATGACTCAATGCATGTAATCAACTATGTAAGGTTTTGTCACTTGCTTTGTACCCCCCCACTTCTAAACACTACATATACTAAGCACTCTGTGAATTCAGCACTGTTGCTTCTGTGGAGTTTTCCCACAACAGGCCGCTGTTGTAAAGATTAACTACTGCTTTCTCCGGTGTAGACTCTTCCTTTTGGTGTGGTTTGGTTTGCTTTGGGAATTTTCCTGCAACACAGCCTCCCCAGTGCTGGGATCACAGGTGTGTGCCACCGCACCCAGAAGTGCTTAGCGTATTTTAATTCTTTTAATTTTCCTTCCCCTTCCTTTCCTCTATCCTTCTTCCATCTCTGGGTCTCCTTTCCAGTTTTGAAATATTTAGCTCCTGTTTCCAATTGCTTACGTTTTATTTTTTTATTTATACTTCAGATTTCTTTTATAAGAGAAACCATGTGATATTCAAGTTGGTACGTCTGACTTACTACACTTCATATTCATGATTTTGATATAGGTGAATGAAATGCCCAAACTACTATGTCCATGAGTTCGTGTTCTCTAAAATTGAAGAATGAATTTTAGGAACAACGGAGGTGAAGAGTAGAATCTATTTATGGAGAGCAAGAAAGCTTCTGTCTGAAGAGACAGAAAGGGCTACCCAGCGGGTTGCCCAGGACTCTGTCTTTTTCAGGGACTTTTATAGAGTAAAACCATGGATTCAAGGTGGGGGAAGACTGGGAACTCACAAAGCAGATGGGCATAAGGTGGGACATAACTATAGTTAGCCAATAAGATCTATAGTTTAGGTAAAATTGATTATATTAGGGACAAATGGGAAAGCAAGTCATATAGAAAGCCGGCATTCTTGGAGTTCTGACCTTTACCCTAGAGGGATGGGACAGTGGCTCCAGGGTGAGAGGGAACTAATTAGAATATCAGTCTCCAGGATGTAGATGCATTTGTTTGATCCTTTGTTTTGAGGCCTGGCCCGCAGCAAGAGGTGTGTGTGTCCTCCAAGGTCATCAGACTTCTGGTCCTCTGTGCCAGCTTCTTTGAAGTCCTAGCCCTAACTGCCTATAATATTTCTAACTGGCTCAGCTGCCTGTAACAATTTCAAGGTGCACCCATTTTCCTACAGATGGCTTCCAACTCCACTGTGGAAATATCATATCTTCTTTATCCATTTATCTTTTGGCAGGCACTTGGGCTGCTTCCAAGATTTAGCTACTATGAGTTTGTGCTGCTGTAAACATAAGTATGTGTTATAACTGTGGTATGGGGTCTCTAGCTCCTTGGGAAGATACCCAGAAGAGGAACAGCTGGGTTAAATGGAATTTCCGGGGTCAGCACTTCGGAGATCCCCACGCTGATGTCCTTAGTGGTTGTCCTTCTCCTATTCTTGGCCAAGAACAAAGTCTCCTTCCTGGCCCCATCACTGCTCAGTTTTGTTACGGGTTCTGCACCTTCAAGAGGAAGATAAAACTCCGCCTGGGCTCAGAGCCTGGTAACAGTTCTGTAATGCCAGGAAGAGGAACCCATTTTCTGCCACTCGAGGGGGAGAGGCCTCAGTGAGACAGATCTTCTTTCTGGATGCTGGGGAAAGACACCTCTGCCCAGGGCCTAGTGTCCCCTCAGTGTTCCAGAGGGACACAGCAAGTGCCCTGGAATGTAGTTGGTGGACTCAACTGGACTCTGGCTTTCTTATTGCCCAATTATGCCCATTTAACTTCTTTGAGTCTTTTCTCATCTGCAAAGAGGGAGCAACAAATACTGCCTAGGATTTTTTTTTTTTTGATGGTGCTGGGTATTGAACTTGGGGCACCACAGATGCTAGGCAGGCTCTCTACCACTGAGCCACATTTCCAACCTGTAGGTTAGTTTTTTTAAAAAAAACTACTTGTTGCAGTAAATGGCAGACCAGCAATTCTAAATATTCTTTCCTTCCACATAATGATTTGAATAATGTCAGATATTTGGACAGTATTGCATGTAGGCAATATAATACACAGTTTAAAGAAACCAATGATTCTGAAAACTAAAGAGTCAGCTCCATTTGTACTAGTAAAAATAATTTAAAAATAAAATAGGTATGTAGGTAACTCTGTCCTGATAAACCATATCTATTTGGGTATCCATTCTGGTACCCAAATTGCTGTTTTCTTTTTTGTTTGTTCGTTTTGTTTTTTGAGACAGAGTCTCACTCCATAGTGCAGGTTGACCTTGAACTCATGGAAGTCCTGCTTCAGCCTCCTGAGTGCTGGGACTACAGGCATGCACCACCACACCTGGCCCCCATTCCTTTTTGTGTTATAAGTGTCACTAGTGTGAGCCACCCTAACTTTGTGTCACAGGGGCTCACTGCCAACAGAGGGAAAACTAGTAAAACCACAAAGAAGAAGAAATGTGTAATTATGAAACCCACACACCCAGAGCTGGTTGACATAGATGAGCATGTGAAGCCAGCCTTCCTTGGGATCTTATCTTCCGTTGGCTCCCTCTTTGTTGTGGGGTGAGGGGGCTGTCCAGCTGGGGTGCAGGAGTGGGACCAAGCGCTAAACGCATGTCTGCGGTGGTGCCACATGGCTGGCTTGGTCCAGCAGCGGAGCAGGGGACCAGGCACTGTGCCAAGCGCCTGAAGGTAGGGAACCCAGCACAGCCATAATTGTCCTGTGCCACCCAAAGGACTGTCCTAGTTACTCCCTCTTTCCTGCAGTCCCCGGATAGCAGCTCTGACAAGAACCCACTGGCACTAAGTGCTTGCATTAGAAATTGAAATCAGCAACCTTCCCTGGAGGCCAGCGAGCTGAATGTTTCCAGGGCTCAGGAAGGTAGAGCCAACTTCTCCAGCCAGCATTCCATACAAGTCACAGGTACGAGGCACAGGAGCCTGTTTTGGACTAGGCTCCTGCATTACGCCCAGACAGACCAGATTAAATGTTAAGTGAAGTCTGCCAGGCACGGTGGTACATGCGTTGCATTCCAGCACTCAGAGGCTGAGGCTTGGGGGTTGCTAGTTTGTACCTAGCCTGGGCAATTCAGTAAGACCCTGTCTCAAAATACAGAATTTAAAAAGGCAAAGAATGTAGTTCTGGGGATGGGGAATTAAGTAGAGTTAACTCACATTCACATTCCAGCTACCTGCATGGCAAGCACAAAGTTGTGAGTTGATTACTGGTACCAAAACCAAAAAAACAAAAATTCCAAGCCACTGAGTCAGGCATGGTGGTGCACATCTGTAATCCCAGCACTTGGGAGCTGAGGCGGGAGGATCGCTGTGAGTTTGAGGACAGCCTGGGCTACATAAGGAGATACTATCTCACATAAAAAACAAACAAAAAACAGCAGGATATGATGATGCACACCTGTAATCCCAGCACCCAGGAGGCTAAGGCAGATAGATTGCCAGAGTCCAAGGCCAGGCTGGGTTAAGTAGCAAGTTTAAAACCAGACAAAGAGAGACTCTGTCTCAAAAAAGAAAGAAAAAGTTCGAATCACCAAACTGTGGTAAAGCCATTTATCAGACCCTCCCTTTATCCACCTTCCAAAGAAATCAGGATTAAAGAAATAAGACCCCATCTCCCCAGTGGGCCATATCAACTTGTGTGACAGTGAGGTCTCTCTGGGTTGTAATTAAAAGGTCACATCTATCTCCCGAGCCACCATTGCCATGACCTAATTTCCTGTCTCATCAGCATTGAACTGGGAAGGTTGCTCAGAGTTCAAGGTCAGCTTGGGCTACACAGGGAAACCCTGCCTCAAAAACCAAAAGGAAAAAAAGCCAATTCCAGCACTAGGGAGGCTGAGGCAGAAGGATCTCAATTTTAAGGCCAGCCTGGGCTAAGTGAGTTCAAGGCCAGTTCAAGTCACATATAGTGACACCCTGCTTCAAACACACACACACATACACACACGGAAGGAGGAAGGAAGGAAGGAAGGAAGGAAGGAAGGAAGGAAGGAAGGAAGGGAGGAAGGGAGAGAGAATTCCAGGTCAACATACTCCAAATAGGATAAGGCCAGGCTGACAATGCTTTTCAGCTACAAGGAAACCACAGCCAGCGCTCAGCACTGGAATGGTGATTCAAGCACTGCTGGGCTCCCCAAGCACTGCTCCGAGGAGCCTCAGAGACACCTCAGACGCTCCTCAGAGACACCTCAGACCGACTCCTCCCCAGCTTCCCTTCCTCCCATTCCGGGGCCCACTTTTCTTTCCTTTGTTCTTTTTAATTACAGAGTCACTGCAGACTTTCTCATTTCTTCCACAGTGACTCAGCAGTCTGCTAACTAAAGATCCCCAGGTCGTGGTGTTCTTTCTCCCTTGCAAAAGAACAAACCATGTGTGCGCTCTTTCTCTCTTGTGTCCTTTCCTCTACCCTAAACTCCGGAGACACGAACCAAGGACCATGCCCACTAGTTCGGAAGGCCAGCAGTTTTCCAAGGAAAACTAGGGATGCACATTCCATCCACAGACCAAAGGGGGCCGGTGGCTGAGGTCGCATGTGCCTAGCGTCTGCTTAGCCTGTGCTTAGTGGGAGCATTTCAAGGTCCTGGGGTTCATCTCCAGCACCAAATCCAAAAAGTGGACTGGTGGGTTTGGAGGTTGCCAGAAGGTCACCCACCCCAGCAGCAGCAGGCCAGCTGTGCCAGGCCACAGTGCAGAGGCAACACCCCCAGGCCCCGCGCCCTTCAGGGAAACATCCAGGTACAGGGTTGTGAGCTCTGCAGCCTCCTTCTGGAGGTGGTTGATTATTTTTGTTACTCACTCTGAAGCACGTAGGGACAAAGTAGGAAGAGACCTTGGAGGAAGTAGGAAGAGGGCATGGGAGAGCTTTACAGGGGTGCAGCAGCTTTCAGCGAGAAAAATGACGTATTAACCACTGATCTGAAGGAGCACCTGCCTGTGTAAAACGGGACAGAAAGGTTTCCGGGGGCTGGAGGCGGAGGCTCGGGTTGTTGTGGAGTCTTGGGATTGGAGAGGGCTGGGTGCACGTAGGAGTTATGCTTGGGTCCGGTACCAAGTTGGACAGATGTCATGATACAGACAGCCAAGCCCCAGGCTAGCAGAACCTACCAGTGGTTTCTAGGCTCCTTCTGTCCTGAGCAAAGAATTGGCCAAGACAAGCCAAATGGTAGCAAGATTTTGCATTTATTAAATGTGGGAAAAGAAACAGGCTCTGCAGAGCGAGTTTGGGTCAAGAAAAAAAAGATACACTGCAGGACAAGTGTGGGCTGCTTTGAAAGGTCACAGTAGTAGTAAGCCCTCCAAGGTGACTGTCCTCTTCTGTATCTCCCATTCCAAGGCTGTCCTCCGGTCCAGGCCACCGTGTCTGAAACCCCGTCCAGCTCTCCCTGGAGGACAGGCCACTGTACAGATTGGGAACGGTTCCGCGCATGCGTCAGGGGTTCGGTAATTACCAGGCCACGCCTACTTTCCCCGGGCGCTTTAGCCACGCCCCAGGCCCTGCGCGGGTGGACCTCCCGGAGGCTGGGGCGCTGTGGGGGGCTCAGGGTCCAGCTGCTAGGCCGAGCAGCTCGGCGATGCAGAATCCCTGGAGGCAGTGCTGGCTGTGTTCGGCTTCCTCCGCCCCCTCCTGGCACCGGCGCGCTTCCTGGTGACCGAGGCGCTCCGCCAAAGAGTAGCGCCACCAGGAGGCCTACCGGCTGTCGCAGGCTGCTGGAAAGAAGGCATTTCTTGTCACCACGTCCCTGCTCCACCCACCCATCCGAGGGGCCCCAGAGCACAGGCCAAAGGCAAGTGGTGTCACCGGCCACTGGCACCAAAGCTCAGGTTCCCCGCTTGTCACTGACCAAGTCGAAGGAGGCTGTTTGCTTTGGTAAGAAGGATTTGTTCATTGCTGGCTCCGAGGAGATGGAGCAGTTTCATCACCCAGGTCCCCCTCACACGTGTACAGGCGCGTGGGGTCTTTGATCGTAAGGACAGCGGCAGGGGGACACGGGGACAGTGCACATCTCCAGGTTTGTTTGGTGGCCCCCAGCCACCTTCGAGTCCCCCTACCCCCTCGGAAATGCAAGCGTGGGGGTGTTCTGCCCGTCTGGCTGCTCGGTGGCTGTGCCCTGGCATGAGGAGGTCTGCAGATGCCGCCTGTCTCTAGAGGACTTCATGGTCCCCTTTGCCGCGCAGGCTGCGGTGGGGGTTGGGGAGTTTGCAGGCCGAGGTCACAGCGGTCCCAGCTCCCTCACATTCGGCACCCCGCCTGCCTTCCTCCTCCGCGGCCTAAATCCGGAGGAGCCGCTGCAGAGCTGGTAATTAGGGAATAGGTTGTTCCATTTCGGGTTGCTTTGGCCCACAGCCACCTCACTCTGTGTGTCAGCCAGGTCCCCAGGGCAGGCATCATGAGTGCTGGAGGGTAAATGAGGGCTGGCTTCCTTGCCTAGGGACATTAACAATCACTAAACTGTGGGTGACCTTAACAATCGTTACACAATCAGAGCAGTTAAGAAGAAATTTATTTATCATTATCATCACCATCATTATTATGATTGATGTTTTCTGTTGGCCTTGCTATGCAGTTTAGCCGTCGAGGTGATCCTCCTGCCTCTGCCTCCTGAGTGCTAGGACTCCAGGGTGCACCACCATGTCTGGCTAGTTTCTTAATATCAAGTCCTAAACCCATTAATCCAGAACCTTTCCTTCTTCCTCTAATGCAGTTCATTTATTTTTTTAAATCCGTTTATGTGGCTGGAAGGTAATGCTCTAACCTATTGCTGATCTCTTCAGATCTCAGAAGCTAAGCAGGGTGAGGCCTGGTTAGTACTTGCATGAGAGAAGTTAATTTTCTAGGAGAATTAAGGAAACTTCACAGAGTGTTACAAAAGCATCTTTTTTGTGGTTTTTAATTTTTTTATTTTGAAGTACTAGACATTTATCACACCCGGGAACTCTTGTATGCTGGGCAAGCAGTCTACCACTGAGATCCCCAGCCAGCACCTTTTCTTAAAATTTATTTCTGCTGCATATGGTGGTACACTCGTGTAATCCCCACATTCAAGAGGCTAATAATTCTTATTTTCCCTTTTGGAGGGCTTCCCATCCCTAGAATATCAGCGGTACTGTTGGAATGGAGCCCTTTTCTGAACAATTTTTGATCTGTTTGGCTAATGTAAATCTTTCTGCTTTCTGCCACCCTTCAAAAGTACCTGCTAACTCACCAGAATATCGTTCCCAGTGGGGTTTTGTGAGATTGGTTCGGACCAATCTCAGGCATCCTTTCACTCAACAGATATTTGTGTTGGCTCCGTGGGAAGGAGGGGCACCACAAGGAAGGGTGGATGTGAGTGGGTTTGAGAGGAGGGAGTGGTTGGTTTAATCAACCTGAAGTAAAGTCCTGTGTGATTAGGTTACGTGCTCCAATACTGGCATGAAAGAATTTGCCCATTTTCTGTAGTCATTTCATCTTTATTTTTCACTTTTATTTATTTATAGTACTGGGATTTTATCCAGAGCCTGAGGCATGCTAGACAAGCACTCTACCACTGAGTTAGATCCTCAGTCCTTTTTCAAATTTTATTTTGAGACACTGCCTTGTGAAATTGCCCAGGCCAGCTTCAAATTTGCGATCCTCTCTGCATCCTATTGAAAAGCTTTTGCACAGCAAGAGAAAACGCCAACAGAGGGAAGAGACAACCCAAGATATGGAAGAAAATGTTTGCCAGCTGTTCCTCAGACAAATGATTACTATCAAGAACATATAAAGAACTAAAAAAAAATCAGTCCTCCCAGATTTAAAGACCCAATCCCAAACTGAGCTTGAGATAAATACACATTTCTCAGATGAAGAAATAGAAACCAGCAAATAAATATATGAAAAATGTTCAGCATCACTTATTATTCAAGAGATGCAAATTAAAACAACACTGAGATTCCACCTCACCCCAGAAAGAATGGCTATTATCAAGAAATCAAGCAATAACAAATGCTGGAGGGGCTGTGGGGAAAAAGGAACCCTTCTCCACTGTTGGTGGGAGTGCAGACTGGAGCAACCACTGTGGAGATCGGTGTGGAGATTCCTCAAAAAACTAGGATTAGAGGTCCCATTGGACCCAGATATTCCCCTTCTGGGTATCTTCCCAAAAGAATTAAAAACAATATACCATAGCAATATATGTTTATAGCAGCACAGTTTGTAATAACCAGCACAGTGTATAATTGGAATAGCAGCACAGTTTGTAATTGGAAACAATTTAAATGTCCATTGCCTGAGGAATGGATAAAAAAGACATGGTACTTTTATATAAGAGCCATAAAGAACGGTAAACTGGAGACTTTTATAGGCAAAAGGATGCAACTCGAGACCATACTCAAGTAAGATAAATCAGAAACATATGCATAACATCATATTGTCTCACTAGTGTGAGAAGCTGAAAGAAGCATTACGTATATGTATTTAAAAAGATAGTTAAGATAGTTATACTACTGATTTCTTTGAGTTGATTGAAAAGAAAGATTTGTGCCAGTATTGTTTAGACAATTGAGTGCAAATATCTAGTGCTCTGGGTGAATGATTTGGGGATTTTTTTCTCTTTGAGATAAAATGGATTTGAAAGAAAAAAATTTGAGATCCTTCCACCTCTTCCTCCCAAGTAGGTGGGATCATAGTCAGGTGCCACTGCACCCATTGTAAAATCATTTAATCTTGTGTTCTCTGAAGTTCCTTTAAGGAATGTGATGCAATTGTCTTATTTGATAATGTCTCTTGACTATTTTTTTTTTTTTTTTTTTTGGTACTGGGGATTGAACTCACGACCTCGCACTTACCAGGCAGGCGCTTAAGCCACTAAGCTAAATCCCCAGCCTGTATTTTTTCTTAACTAAAAAAATGTTGCCAATACATGCTTGCAGTGCATAGTGATTAAATTCATGGTGGGGAGTGATACATGCACATATCACATCTCTATACTTTGTATTTCCTCTTCCCCTCCCCTTCTTCCCACTCATTTGCATGTTATAAATATTTACTCTTTATGGCAGGTTCTTATTCTTTTGAATTTTGCCAATTGCTGTTTTGCCTTTTTTTTTTTAAGACAGGGTCCCTCTATGTAGTTCAGGATGGCCTTGAACTCACTATGTAGCTCAGATTGGCCTCAAGCTCATAATTTCTCTCCTGCCTCAGCCTCACAAGTGCTGGGATTGCCAGGCGTGGTGGCTCATGCCTGTAATCCCAGCGCTCGGGAGGCTGAGGCAGGAGGGTCGTTGGGAGTTCGAGACCAGCCTGGACTACAAAGTGAGCTCAAGGGCAGCCTGAACTGCATAGCGAGACCCTGTCTCAAAAAGACAAAACAAACAAACAAACAAACAAAAAAAAACACCCAAGTGCTGGGATTACAGAGGTGCTCCACCACAGGGTGTCAGTTTTTTACCCCTCCACTTTTGGGCTCCTGAGAGGGCTGGGCCACAGAGGAGGAATGACCCCGTGAAGGCCTGGGTGAGGGCATCAGCGGGCTTCCCAGCAGGCATGCAACCGGTGCTGCCATTTCATCTGTTCTGCTGATGGGGCAGCGATGGCGAGGAGGTTAGCCGCTCTCTCTGGACGCCGTGACTCATGGAGGAAAGCAGGTTTGACCCCGCAGCACCCAACACCACACGCGCCTTCTGGGACTCGGCCGTGCCCCAGGGTGTGAACTCGAACTGCCCTTTCTCAGGTTCACAGTGCTGACGCTGATGGAACTCTTTTCCATGGGCTTCCTCTCCACACAAGCAAAGGTTTGAGTACAGAATGCACCTCATAAAGCCACAGTGCCAAGGGCACAGCTCTCAGAGGCAGAAAGACCAGTAAAAGCTGTCTTATTTCTCAAGCGAGTGAAAGAGAAATTAAAATGTCATTCCTATCAGCCCTGAAGGATAAGAATGGTAGGGAAATATTGCTGGGCAGAAATAGCCCACTTATTTCTTAAATGGTACAGGCAATTGATGGGTGACTAGCTGATTTTGTTGTTGTTGTTGTTTTTGTTTTTAGGCAGAGTCTTGCTATGTATTTAGGCTGGGTTTAAATTCACTATGTAGCCGGGCATGGTGGCTCATGCCTGTAATCCCAGCACTTGGGAGGCTGAGGCAGCAGGATCATTGGGAGTTCGAGACCAGCCTGGGCTACAAAGTGAGCTCAAGGCACGCCTGAACTGCATATGGAGACCCAAGACAGAAAAACAAACAAACAAACTCACTATGTAGCCCAGGCTGGCCTCAAACTCTCAGCAGTCCTCCTGCCTCAGCCTCTTTGGTGCTGGGATTACAGGTGTGTGCCACCACTCCCAGCCAATTGCTTATTCCCGTGTCCTGCCCTGAATCTGAAGTCAGTAGAATACTGACAGGGCACTGGGCATGGTGGTGCCCGACTGTAAGAGGATCCCCATGAGTATGAGGCTACATAGTGGGACCCTGTCTCTAAAGAACGGAGATGAAACAATGAATGACACAAATTCAGCCATTCCCATCTGATTGGGAACCTGTACGTGGCACAGGGAGCCCAACAGCCCGCTGCAGCCTGAGATTTGCCAGGGCCTGTGGTGTCTGAAATGCAGATTCCTCTCCTCTCTCGGTCAGACCCTTGAGGAGTCACCCTCTGGCTGAGTGACACCCCGGTAAGTGGTCTCCTGGACAGCTAAGCTCAGAGCAGCGCCCCCGAGGATTTCAACCTGCGCCCTGTCTTGGACTGGCCAGGGAGGTGGGGCAGGCTGCTTGCTTGCCCCATTTCCCCTGCACAAGCTTGGTGGGAAGCAGATCCCGAGGCCAGGGCTCAAGTGCAAGTAATCATTGGGCAGCTGATCAGAAAACACTACCGGGGCATGGAGAAGTGAGAGCAGAAAGGGAGGGAGACGACAGAGGAGAGGTGTGACTCCCAGCAGCACCCGAGGAGGACACAGCTCAGCTCCAGGGGATCTCTGAAGACTGCAGTCCAGGCCACTGCTGGGCACAAGGAGGGTTCAGGGCCCATGGAGGAGCAGCTGTTCCTCAGCCCTTCCTCTGACTTCTGGCCTGTAGGACAGGCTACAGCCACCCGGAAAAGCCCAGCAGATGGAAATCTGGTCACAGAGCCCAGGATGACCCAACTGCTTTTGCTGGGTTGCTCAAAGCCCACTCCTGGGCTGCAATAGGAGCTCCACCCCCAAATAATTACAGCCGTGGGAGAGAGGGGAGGTGGAGAGAAGAGAACACAAATTATGCCCCTGCCCTAAAGGTACCCATGTCATCCTCAGATCCTGCAGATGGAGCTGGGTACAGTGATGCACCCCTGTAATCCCAGCACTCGGGAGGCTGAGACAGGAGGAGTTCTGTGGGTTTGAGGCCAGCCTGGGCTACAAAGTGAGTTCAAGGCCAGGCTGAACTGCATAGTGAAACTCTGTCTCAAAAAAAGGGGTGGGGGTGGGGGGCCAGAGATTTAGCTCAGTGGCATAAGCGCCTGCCTGGCAAGCACGAGGTCATGAGTTCACTGCCCAGTAACAACAACATCAAGAACCTGTGGATGGACCAAAGGGACTCTGCAGATGTCTTAGGATAAGGATCTGGAAAGAAAGCACGTCCAAAAGCCCCAGGCAGGTCCAGTGGCACATCCAGGGTCCTCCGAGAGCACAGGGTCAGGGAAGGAGCAGGCAGCAGAGGTCAGGGCTCCGCAGGACATAGCCAAGGGACGCAGGCAGCTCGTCTGAAGGAACACAGTCCCGCAAGGCCCCTTTTGAACCTCTGACCTCCGGAGCTACATGATCCAAAATGGGGCCATCTGAGCCACTGCGTAGGGCGATTCATCACAGCAGCCTCAGGAAATAAATGCAAAGGACATGGGGGGAAAAGAAGAGCTAACAGCCACCTTTGCTGTGGGCTGACCCTAAGCTCTTCTCTTCTCTGCTCCCCACCCCACCCCTAGTTTGCTTCACAGCCTTGGATTTATTTTGCCAGACTAAATGTCATTTTATAGCGCTCTATCCTTTAAATTAATGACAAAAAAAAATCACCTTAAGTCAGTTTTGTCATTACAGCTTCCCTATGCAGACACCCAAGTCTCTTCTGGGAAAGAGCCTGCAAAGCCCAAGCCCCCTCTCCCTGCCCATGACAAGAGAGGCTGCTGCAGCTCTGGCTCAAGCAAGAAGAATAAAGATTGGCCTCAGCCCCTCTGGGTCTGGCAGCTTACAAACAGGTGCTTTTTATCCCTTCTGTTTGCCGGCTCCCCTCAGTCGATTAATTATTCAGAGGAAGGCACCTCGCGATTTGCACCGGAGAAACTGTGGCTAAGAGCTTACCTCTGTTCACACTGGAGATGCAGTTTCCAGGCTCCAGTCAAGGCACCATTAGGGCGGGCACATCTGGGACCTACACCCTAGCTCTGCAGGGAGGGCCGCCCCAAGGCTGCTGGAGCTTGAAATGCAAAGAGATCCGCAGAGACCAGGCAGCACTACCGTGGCGGGAAGGTGTGGTGGAAGAAATGATGTTCAACCTGTAACACACGCCTGACCTGAGTCAGCATGGTGCTGGTGCTGGGTGTGGTGGGCCCACCTGAGGATCCCTGCCAACAGCACAAGAGCAGAACCCTGCCAACTGCATAAGAGCGTAAGGGGAAGATGGTGCTGTTGATTCTCCTGGAGAGGCTTGTCACACTGGTTTTCCTAATGTGAACTCAGCTGTTCTCATCATCAAAGGAGCGTGGGCCCTCACTGTCACTGAGGATGACTATGGATCTCTTTGGAGGAGCTCTGGTCCTTACTTTGAGTGTCACTTCCTGGCTCTAGTAAAGATTCTGGCTCAGACTTCTAGCTTCCACCACTGGCCTTTGAGCCTTCCCGTTGCAGACCCTTGATACAGACTTGCATGAGCCATTGTCCTGGGCTCTAGGCCTCCAAGTAGACTCACGGAGGACTGTTGGCCCATTCCGGGGTGCAAGGGAGATTCTCTCGGGTAAAGACCCCACGTTGAAGAATGCACAAGTGCAAGACATCAGCAATGACAGCCAGCAGCCTGTAGCAGAGCGTGAGAGTGCCAGAGCAGCTCGCATCTGCACTGTACGGTCCTTATATGGGTCATTATCACATATGTACATTATTATATAGTGGCACAACCAGCACGTGTGTTACATCATAGCTGTGTCCCACTGTGTGCTCGCATTAGTGAGGTCACATCCTAAAGTGTCCTTAGATGCCCCCTGAGCTTTGAAGCAGGTTCCCCACACCCCACCCCCTCAAAGGTCAGTGGTATATAAATGTAACATTTTATGTGTAATAGGGCACAAGTGTCTCCCAGTGCTACAGTCAGTACCAAGAGCCATGAAGTTTTGTGTTGGAGACTACTACCAAGCGCAGCGGATCTGAGCAGGATTTAAATTCTACTAATTGGCTTTCTGTGTTTATCTGTGAGTCTGTCCTAGGCCTCGGCCCCCTGCCTGGTGATGGGAGCTGATACATAGTAACTGAACCTCTATGAATCACGGATCCTGGCTGAGGCCTGTAACAATCTGTGAGGCCAGAGACACCCCAAAGGGCAAGATAAGGCCACAGCTGCGGACACTTGGCTCCAGCCTCAATTAACAAGACAGAAACTGCAGCTGAAGGAATTTCACTCTGGCAGTCTCAATCCTACCCTAAATATTATCTTGGAGATAGGACAGTTCTCCTAAATTGGCATAATTTAATACTTGGAGAAGTCTTTGTTTTTGTCTTTTTTTTTTTTTGTCTTTTTGAGACAGCGTCTCCCTATGCAATTCAGGCTGGCCTTGAGCTCACTTTGTAGCCCAGGCTGGTCTTGAACTCACAAGGATCCTCCTGCCTCAGCCTCCCGAGTGCTGGGATTACAGGCGTGAGCCACCACGCCCGCTTGGGAGATTTTGAAGAGACTCCCAAGGTCCTGCTCATTTCCTCGAGCTTTCCTCAGTTTCTCCACCTTTTGTCCTTGGACCTATAAAAAGTGAACTGATCCAGAGAGCTCTTTGTCTTAGCCCTCAGAGTCACAAGCTTAATTAAAGGGTTTTGACCCTCCGGGAGCCCTAAAAATCATACAATTGTCTCTTTTTATTTTAACCTCCACCGTACACTCGTTTGGGAGATTGGGGATCTAGGTCAGGACCTGATAGTTTTGCAAGGTCATTTTTTAAATTGGAACAGTTTCATCCATAGCAACATCAAAGTCTAGCATGTAATATTCAAGGCCTGGGCCATACGTTGACCAAGGGCTTCAACTTGGAAGGCTATGGCCCCTGACCCTGGTCAGTCACTATTTCTAGTGGCATCAGCAGTCAACATTTTTGGTCAGATGCTATTCCCAGCAGCTACCTTTGCAGTGCCTGACCAAGGCACCTGTTACTTCACTTCCCTCAGCCAGGTCCTCAACCATGACACCCTACATGGTCAGTTTTTTGACCACACTCCCACACATCTCTTCATAGGTCAGCACCCTGCAAGGGACAGTGTCCTGTCACTACTGAGTTGCCCAAGCCAGCAGCCAGAGCAGCAGCCCCCTCTAGATAGCCCAACTGTCCATGCACACATAGGGGGTCTTTTAAGTGTATCACAAACAATCACACTGCCTGCAAGTCTGCCCATTGGTTTCACCTGCTCGGTCCACTTCCAAACCAGCGTACTTCCTTATTGGGCTGGACAACGATTACTGTCCATTGCAGGAGTTGGGTCACAGCTAGATCCATCAGTCTCTTTCCCTTCTGCACAGGGACTAGGGGCCATGTTCTATAGTCCATCCTCCTGGACAGATTCCTGGACCATGTGCATCACAGATCAGAAAACCATTGCCAGTGTGGCTGCCAATGGGCTAACTGAAGAGAAGGCACGATGTTGGAGATGCCTCCCCCAACGTGTGAGAGCGGGAGCCGGTGCCACTCCACGCCTGGGACAGGCTGTCCACGTCCCTAAGCAGCCCCCTGCAGGGTATCTTGTCTACACTTCCTCTGTCCGTTGTCCTGTGATGCTTTCACCGGCATGCAGAGCAGCATACACTGCTGTCAGCAGCTTTTCAATCAGGGAGCATCGGCTCTCCGCTCCCTTCCACAGCTGTGACCAAAACCCACAGGGCGCTTCCACCTCCCCTGTCTTTCCATAGGCCCCAGCCAAGCCCATCATTGCCCACACTGACCAATAGGATAATGGCATGGTTCTGTGCATGCGGTGGGTCCTGTAAGATAGTCTAGGTTGCCATCTCTTAGCATCAACTGGGGCTCCGGTATCCACCAATGCTAGCATGTACTGCACACTTTGGGGGGACCAGTAAATAAGTCAATTTCACATCTGGCCTCCAGTCTCCTAGGACCCCCAACACCCAGATACCTTAGCCTGCCTCCTCAGGGTAAAAGGTGGCCAGTGTCACTTCTCACTTTGGCCGTCTGGCCCTGGCCCATCAGCTGGTATTGCTGCTCTGGCTGTAGCAGCCTCCCCAGAGTCAGCGAAACATCTAAAGGCCACCTGTCTACCTTATCCGTGGCTAGGCCGGCAGCCAGCAGGTCCATCCAGATCTTATGCTGACTGACCTTCAGTGGCCCCATGGCCTATCCTTGGGGGTATAGCCCTGCTCACCTAGAGCCCCTCTTCTTTTTCTCCTTTGCCAATGCAGTTTTTACAGATCTCGCCTTACCTTGGTGCTTCCCCAGCCTGGCCAAGGCATCCCTAGCACCGTGGATCGAGTGATCTATAAAGAGGACTGGGAGGGCTGCCACTGACCCCGAGTGCCAGCTGGCCTGCTTGCCGGGACCATGTCCTTCGTGTGCACCATCAGCAGTTCTTCATCTGGGCTGCAGTACCGCAGTGCAGACACTGATTGCTTGATAATTGTGCCCATCTCACAGAGCACAGTTATCAAGTCTAGGTGGGCTGTCCATTTTGTGACTTACTCTGGCAGGTCACCTGGATTCTCCCAAACCAGGCGAGCCGCACCATCAACCAATTTTTCACAATCTGATTGCCTGCTTCTGGGGCTGTCCTGCAGAACCCATCCTACAGAGGAGGTGCTGGCCATGCTAGCTACTGGGAACATCTCCTGTGGGCTTAGCTGTGTGTTTCCAGCCCCACAGCCACAGCAGCCACAAGGGCACTGTTTCCTCCTCCTCCTCCTCCTCCTTCTTCCTCCTCTTCCTCCTCCTCCTCCTCTTCCTCCTCCTCTTCTTCTTCCTCCTCTTCCTCCTCCTCTTCCTCTTCCTCTTCCTCTTCCTCCTCCTCCTCCTTTTTCTTCTTCTTCTTCTTCTTCTTCTTCTTCTTCTTCTTCTTCTTCTTCTTCTTCTTCTTCTTCTTCTTTTCTTCTTCCCAGGGCTCTCCCTCACCTTCAGGTACTATTTTTACAGCTACCACAGGACCACTCACATCAATGCCCAGCTGACTATGCCGGCTGTTGGCTCACTTGGGGAGCCCAAGGGAGATTTTTGCAGGTGAGATCCCCAGGTTAAAGAATGCATATGTGTTGGCTGGGGATTTAGCTCAGTGGCTTGAGCACATGCCTTGCAAGTGCAAGAAGGTCGTGAGTTCGATCCCTGGTACCAAAAAATAAAAAAAAAAGTAGTAGTTTGGGGCTGGGGATTTAGCTCAGCAGCATAAGCGCCTGCCTTGCAAGCATGTGGTTGTGAGTTCAATTCCCGGTACCGATAAAAAAAAAAAAAAAAAGAATGCATGTGTGCAAGACACTGGCAACAACAGCAGGTGGCATGGAACAGAGCAGAGTGCAAGAGTGCAAGTGCAGCTTGCATCTTCATTGTATAATCCTTACACAGGTTGTTACTACATATTTACATTCTTGTGTAGTGCCATGACCAGCGCGTACATGATTGTCCACTGTTAAATCCTGGTTACATATCTGCATCCCATCATGTGCTTGTACTAAATAGTGAGGTCATGTCCTCAGGTGTCCTTAGATGCCCTAAGCTTTGAAGTGGGTCCTCCACGAGAACACTGCCATGGGCTCTAGGCCTGCCGTGGGACATTGGCATGGGTCCAGGCCCTCAGCGAGATTCTTTGAGTCTCTAGCACATGGACAGATCTCCTGAATTCTTCTGTGTTTGACTTTTTGAATGAATATTATAAAATAATCCTACAAATTATATGCCCTGTATTAAATCTATTCCCTTGTAAACCCTGACTACAACAGAAGGGGAACAAGGATGGTTTTTGTATTCAGGGAAAATTCTTGGAGTTAGGAGAAAATCTCAATTCACTAGCAGATTGGTGTGCTATGGTACTAGCCATGCCCTTGTTTCCTCTTCTTTCCTTTTCTTTCTTTTTCTAGTGCTGGGGATTGAACTCTGGGCCTCCCACTGAGCTACAGCCCCAGCCCTCTTCATTTTGAGACAGAGCATCACTAAGTCACTAAGAGTTTCCCAGGCTGGGCCTCAGCCTCCTATAGTGCTGGGACTACAGGCCTGTGACACCAGCCCTGCTAACCTTTATTTCTAAATTGTCCTACCTATAACAGCCAAGGCAATGGTTGTCACTTCATTTAAGAAAAAGAGGGTGACGACCCAGCCAAAAGGCTATGACCCGTGTGTTCAGATTGTCCACACAGCGAACCAATAGATAAAGATTTATTTCACTTTGAATTTCCCTTGGTTTTATGGAACCTCAGGTTTTTGATATTTCTGAAAGACTGCATCAGGTTCTTACCTATTTATTTATTTATTTATTTATTTATTTATTTAATTTTTTCTTCTTTTTTCCCCCTTTTTTTGAGACAGGGCCTCACTATGTAGCTTAGGCTGGCCTTGAACTCACTTTGTAGCCCAGGCTGGTCTCGAACTCTCAGCGATCCTCCTGCCTCAGCCTCCTCAATGCTGGGATTACAGGCACGTGCCACCACCACATCTGGTGTTTCTAAATACGTTTTGATCCGTGAGCAGACTCGCGCCTGTGTAGTAGAGAACTCCGCCTTCTCCAGAGATCATGGCCTCTTTTGAGGAAAAAAAAAAACAGAACACCATGAATAATAATTTTCCCTTGAGACCTCCTCCATGAAAACAAAGTGCATCAGTACATGTGTGCAGCACCCAACATGCATGTATGGTGGGGCTGGCGCGGGGCGGAACACAGTTCCATTCTCCTTACATCCCCTTTGCTCCCTCCCCTTCTGTCTCTTGGACCCCTTCTACCTCGCTGCTTATTTATTTACTTTTTTTTGAGACTGCCTCGCCATGTAGTTCAGACTGGCCTTAAAATCACCATGTAACCCAGGCTGGCCTCCAGTTTGAGGAGGTCCTCCTCCCTCAGCCTCCCTAATGCTGGGATGAGAGGTGTATACCACCACACCCAGCTGTTTCCTATTATTTGACCTTTATCTTGCTAATTATTTCTACTTCAGATTTCTCACATAAGAGAAACCATGAAGCCAGGTATGGTGTACACTTGAAATCACAGCGCCCCAGAGGCTGAGGCAGGAGGATCAGTTGCTAGTTCAAGGCCAAGCTACATAGTGAATTAGAGGCCAGCCTGAAGTACATGGGGAGATAGGGGGATCCTATGTCGGGGGGGGGGAGGGGGGGAGAGGGGAGAGGGGAGAGGGGAGGGAGAGGGGAGGGGTGGGGGAAAGGGGAGGGG
>PVLA01013852.1:0-34228 GCA_004027455.1 Hydrochoerus hydrochaeris | reverse complement strand
TTTACACTAGAGACACAATATGATATTTATAAATATGATTCTTATTTATTTCACTAATGAGGATAGTCTCAAGTTGTCTCCATTTGCCTATGAAGGCCTCAAGATCATCCTTTTTTATAGCTGAGTAATATTCCATTGTATAAAAATGCCACATCTTTTTCATCCACTCTGCAGTTGATGGGCATCTTGGTTGTTTCCAAGATTTAGCTATCACAAGTTGTGCAGCTATGAACATGGGTGCACATATATCACTGTGATATGAACTTTTCAGTTCTTCTGGGAAAATACCCAGGAGGGTGATAGCTGGATTGAATGGGGCTTCCAACCCTGGTCTTCTGAGAATTCTCCGTATGGATTTCCATAGTGGTTGCACCAGTCTGGGAGAGCGTGGCTGTCCCAACCCCACGGGAGGAAAGAGGTAAGGACCAGGTCTTTTTCTCATCTTTCCTTTCAGTAGGACTCACCTCTTCCTTCAATCTTCTTTCTGTGATTTTTTTAAAGAGAAAAAAGAAATAACATAAAAATCAAGAAGCGAACAAATTAAAAAACAACAAAAGCAAAAGGACGATGATGACGACAGCAACCCATAGCAGCAGCGATACAGGGATGCAGACGGAGGCGAAAGGACTTTAGCCATGGCTGTGACACTGCACATTGTTATCTTCACAATAGTCACTCAGGTTACCAGATACATGAATAAAGCAAAACAGCAAAATGGAGCAAAACATTGGATTTCAAAAACAAGAACCAAAGGAAATTCCCCACAGTTACTATAATGCATATTGTTTATCCTCCAAATAGATGCCCAGACTACCAGCTTTAGGCCTGCAAAATCAATCAAACAATACAAGCATTAAGTCATTATTATTATTATTATTATTTTATTATTTTTACTTCAGTTGCTGTCGTCTCAGCTGACTTCCTGCAAATGAGCCCATCGCTTACATGGGCCGTGGGTTGCTCTTCTTGTCTCTCAGCCCACGCACCAGCTGGCTCACAGGAATGTGTGGTTTGGCTTCTTGATTCTCTTCCTGTTCCCCATGGTGGCTGCCCTGGCTTGGTGTGGGTACCCACATTTTGTGCCAGAAGCCAGTGGGTATTGATGGGTTGCTGGCTAGGGGAGGGGCTGCGAGGCCGCGCCCAGATATCTCTGAAGGTAAACTAATGTGACAAAGAGGACCTGGGCCAGTGGCCTGGCTTGGGTCTTTATGGCTCCTTCGCCCTGTGGTCAGAGCATGATGGTCAATGCTTTTATGCAGAGCAAGGATTTCTCTGGCTTTTGTTACCTTAACCATCCCATCCACTGAGGAACCAGTCCCAACTCGGGAGCCCAGAAAGCTTCCTTGCTCCTTGGAATCCAGGTCACTCTTCTGGCTTGTGAATAAGAACCAGACTTCATGCCCCCAGGGTGGGGACACACTGGCTGTGACTAGGGTGTGCAGAAGTGTGCTCAGGCCTGGAGAAGGCCACATAGATTTTGGTCTCCACACCCCCACCCCAGCACGGGCTTGCACTGTGACCACAGCAAAACCTTAGACTCTCTGAGCTCCTGAGTCTTCCTTGAGAAAAAGTGGATTCAGCCAGAATAATCTGCAAGATTTATTTCCATCTTCAGTGTCTATGATTCTGTGACAATTTCTGACATTTCCTCTTTTCCTGATTTGGGATGTGTCTTTTATCTGGCTGGCTTTTTTGAGTACTGATAACATAAACCTCTTCCATTTAACAGGGCTTTCCAAGTTAAAATGCTATCTCCACATTGATTAGCCCACGTAAGCCCCAGGATTCAGGACTTGCCATCATAGATACCCCCTCTTTCTTCTCTCCGGGGCTGCCTTTCTATTTCTTTATTCTGCCTTGGGGCTTTTAATTAAAGAGATGGGGGTTTCTGCATGTTGTCTGGACTGGCTTTGAACCTTGGGCTCAAGTGATCCTCCTGCCTCAGCCTCCTGAGTAGCTGGCATTATAGGTATGCACCACAGTGCCTGGCTTACCTGGAAAACTTCTGGCTTTGCCCAAGGCCAGCTCCTGGCCTGGCTGCATCAGGTCACCCTGTTTCCTCTCACATACACTTCAGTGCACATTTGTAGTGACCAAAGCAAATGACTTTGGCCACACTTCAAATATCATTTCATACCTATCTTTATAGGAGGAATTTTTATTGTGCTTCTGGTTACAAATGTTGCATACCTGTGTAGTTATACAAAACGTAGGTGTGCTAGCAAGCTTCTCAGAATGCATACTACCCAGGAAAAGGCGCAGTGAAGGACACAGTGTGTGAACCTTTTCTTCATGGAAATGTGTGTTCTCCCACATGCCTTTTTCCTCAGTCTGCTGCCCCCTAGACTAGCTGCTGAGACAGTTGTGCTTTTATGCGATTGACTCCAGGCTGAGCAGGAGGCGACTTCCGTAGCAAGGAGCAGGAGATGGCATAGCAGGAGGGCAGCATCTCCCGCTTACTCTTTTGGTGATGGTAGCTTCCTCTTCTCTCTCTTCTTCTGTCTTAAGTACATGATGCTTCTCTGTTGCCAAACTGAGTGGCAGAAGCCGGTGGAGAGGAGGTGAACACCAGCCCGGCCCTGTGTCCCAACGCTTGGGAGGCAGGATGTTGGCAGCGGGATCGTGGCTTGTGGTGGGCACATCTAGAAGTAACCAAGTGAGGGCTGTGGAGGAGGACACCCCTGGCAGAGAGCTGGGGCTCTTCACTGCTGATTCTGGGAAAGCCCTGTGAATAGCCACAAGGGAAGTGCTGGCCTCCGAGGATCGGGGGCTGAGTGGCCAGTAACCCTCAGCCCGCACTGGACTCGGGAGGAGGCGTGTAACAGTCCTGGCTGGACTGGCTGGAGACTCACTCATTCACACTCCTCGTGTCTGTTTCCTGGGTTTGTTGAGCTTGGTTGAAGCTAATGGCTAGAAACCCCCCAATTTCTGACCATGTGGCCACAACCATTCACCTTCCTCACCTGTTTCTGTAACTTGACAGGGGATGGGAGGAGGCGTGGGCATCTTGTCCACAGATGTGTGACGCTGGTTGGAGTTTCAGGGGCCTTCTGTTTGCCTGGTCAGACCTCACCAGATGGGTGGAGGACATGAGCCAGCTCTGGCCAAAGGTACCCTCGTGCTACAGGAGACAGGTCAGGGCAGAGGGTCCAGGCTCAGTCACCATTTGTAAAAGCAGTTGACACTGGTGGAATCCCAGCCCAGCCTTGGGAGACAAAGACACAAACTGCGCCTTTCTGATTAGCCGGGTTCACGTAGGCCCTCTTTTCTCTTGTCTGTGGTGGGCAATATGATTGTCAACTTAGACTGTCCTTGATTTTACTAATAACTTCCAGTCCAAGGTCAAATACTGCATTTGGTTGCCAAGTCTCCCAAGTGTGCTGCGCACTAAAGCAGCCCCCTTACCTGAAGCCTCCTCTGAACTTCCATCACACAGAACGCTTTGACGATTCTCAGTGAGTGTTTTTGCAGAGTGTCTCTCTTTTTGGATGTGTCTGGCTATGTATGCATCTTTGCCAAAGAAGTTCACAGTTGTGTATATTTCTCAGTGAGCACTGTGGTGGCCACAGGGTAACAGCGTGGCATCTAACTGGGTCACCTCAGTGAAGGACCACAGAGAAAGCTGTGAGGCACAGGGTGTGTGGTCAGCTGTCACCACCTCGCTCACGCACTTGCATGCCCTGTGCTTACGGAGCTCCTGCTGGCCTCTCACACAGAGTCATCCAATTGCCACGTTGGGATCTTGTGGTGGAAATGAGAAATGTGCAGGGCGCCTCTCCTCCCCCTGTTCTCCTGGGGCTGCAGGTCTCTCATCTCACACAGTGAAGGCTGCAAAGAGTCAGGGACAGACAAGGCCCGGCGGAAAGAGGCCTAGTGAACAAATGTGAAAACTGCTGGCCAGCATTTGTCTTGCCAGGCTGCAGCTTGGGCCCTGACCATGGCATGGCATTTCCTGCTGACCCACAGCTACAGCACTGGCTGCTTCCTGAGAGCTGTGTATGCTGCTTGCCACCCTGAAGAGCTGTGAAGGAAAAACCCGGCAGAGAGAGGGGCAGAGGCCTGTGCGCGCTCAAAGGCATCCACTTCGTTCTGAGCATTTCCTTTCGTCATGGAGTTAATCTGGAAACTGCCATTGTTGGGGCTTGCACGTGCCTCAGATCTTGGCTCCTGCCTCCCAGTTGATGCCTGTGCCCCGCTTAGCAGCAGGGCTATTACTACTTTAGGTGCCGGTGACCTGGTGCAGGACTGGCTCCAGGCTAGCAGTAGTCATGGGCTCTGCTGCAGGAGTCGGCTGTGAATGAGTGCTGTGAGAATGAAGAGGTAACCCACTGCAGCCTCAGAGCTGGCTGTGGACAGCTCCTCTTGAGCTTTCACTCCTGCAAACCCTGCATTGGCTGACTGCTTGCCTTCCTAGTTCCTTGTCTGAACCTCACAACACCCTGCTTTGGTCTGGATGGTGCGAAGTCCAGCTGGCAGTGACTTAGTGGTGTCTGAGAGCCTGCTGCAATCCCCTGCCTCCCAAACCACCGTGGGCCTGGAGACTTGGCCAGAATGAGGTGAGCAGTTCTGTCCCTGAGCCTGCAAGCCAGGACTGCAGATACTACAGGCTAGGAACAAGGAACAGAGGCAGGCAGGAGCTATGGGGCCCTTGTCTCTGCTGAAGCCTTGACCAAGTCAGTGCTTCTAGATGGCCATGGCCTCTGAGTTGGGGCTCTGGGACATGGGATAGGGTCAAGGCTGCCCTCACTGGGTGACCTTGAATTGCAACAGGTCATCAGAGTTCAGACTATGTCCTCTCTTGCAAGTGGTATATTCACATAGGAGAAATAATCATTACACGTGAGCCTGGTGTACAGCAACCAGTGCTGATCCTAAATCAGCATTTGGGTGAATGAAAATGCAAGTGTGTCTCCCAGTCCACCGTGGTTTTGAATAGGATTTCATGTACTCCATGCTGTTCCCTAGGCATTGTGTCCACCACCGGCTGTCCTCTGTCTCTCTCCACACCCCAACCTAATTTCCTCTTCTGGGAGGTCCTCAGCCTGTGGGGACCATCTCCGGTTCCAACAGACCCAGTTCTGTGTGTACACCACTGTATCACCAACACATTCTGTGCTGTTTTAGAGCCTGATGACAATTTCTGTGTGTTGCCTTGTTTTTATTTTATGATGATCTCTCTGCCTCTTTTTCAACTCCCTTCTAGTGCACCAGAGCCAAGGTTTGTGTGACCTCATTTCCATGACAATTGCTATCATAATATGTGGTTCACAATGAGTATGCTGTAAATACATGTCAAGTGAATAAATGATGTGTGTGTTTTCTGAATAGAAGTACAGAAGATGATGTTCTGAATCCCTGCTTCATCTGCAGGCTGACTCAGTGCTCACTTCTGAAAGAGAGAGAAATGTATCTTCCAAACATGAATAACATGTAAGCCCTTCACTCCACCTTGATTGGTCAAGCCCAGGTCATATGACCACTCCTGGACCAGCAACAGTTGCTGGACACTGTGCTAAGCTCAGGTCTCCAACCACTCAAAAACTGAGTTAGCACAAAGGCAATTGCTGGAAAAGAATAAGGAAAGAAGATATAAATATCGGGCAGGCAACCATGCACCACAACTGCCTGTGCCTTGTGTGTAGCAGTGGAATCTGTTCAGTCTGATCTCTACTCCTCAGGCTCGTGCAATTTTCTTGACTTTTGAGAACTCTCCTTACTTATGAAGACACATTGTTCTGTTGCTCTGAATTCAGAATCAGTGCAGGATCCACCAAGTCCATTTCAGTATTTGCCCACCAGCAGCTAAATTGTTCAGTCCTCATTCTTAGCGGTATTCCTTCTGATGTCAAGGACTCCGGCTAAACTGGGAGTCCACTGGTGTAGGACAACACTCAAGCCCTGAGGCATGTCTCGTGGGGCTCTCACATTCTCTCTCATAATGGTGGGATTGGATATGAGGAATAGGCTGCAGCTTTATTCTGTGCATTGGAAAGAGGTATTGGGGTAAGAGGCACTATAATCTGAAGTGTAAAACCACAGAACTGTTGAAAGATCATTAGAAAAGAGACTGACATTCAGGGAAGGAGCAGAGCATGGATGATAAGGGAAAGATATCCAGAACTGGAGTGACTGGAATCAAAGCCTAAACCTTTTCATGAGCTACATGAACTTGGGAGAGTTTCTTTAGTGTTATTATTCAGGAATTTTTTAAAAATTGTAGTATAACACATAACAAAATTTGTCATTTTAACCACTGTTATGGTTTGTGCTTGGATGCCCCCCCTGCCCCAGCCTCATGCAATCATGGATACAGCTGAGTATGCCATTTGTGATTGGTTTGTGGTCTGGTGCTGGGATTGGTGGTATGAGTGCTGCACCCACCCAGGGGTGGAGCTAGTATGTAATGTAAGGGCAGGAAGAAGGCGTGTCTTTGCCCTTTTACTCTGTTCACTCTTGCTGTCTGTGGAGGCTATGAATGGCTGCCCTACCATGCCATCCTGCCTTGGAGCCAGCTGACTATGGACTTAAACCCCCAAAACTATAAGAAATAAACTTTCTTTTGCTTCACTTTGGGTGTCAGGTATTTTGTCTCAACAACAAGAGAAAAGTAACTAAGACAGTCACCATAAGTGTAAAATTAAGTGAGCAGTAATTACATTACAGTATTGTGCAACACCAACCATACCTAGCTTCAGAAAGTTTCCAGGAGCCCAAACAGATGTTCTGTACTCCTGAAGCAGTAAGTCCCCAACCTGCCTACCCCAAGCTACCAGTTACTTTTAATCCACTTTCTGTCTCCATAAATCTGTCTATTCTAGATGTTTCATATCATTGGAATCATATAGTGTTTTATGTGTCCAGCATATTTCCCTCAGTATGAGGTTTTCATGGTTTACCCTTGCTGTAGCATATATCTGCTCTTTGTTTCTTTGTGTGGATGCGCAGTACTTTAGCCATACTTGTTTTGTTTATTCACCCATTGAACAAGTCACATCTCGTTTACTCATCTGTCAATAGACACAGGTTGTGAATGATGGTGCGATGAAATTGGCATACAAGTAGCTTTGGCAGAGTTTCTTCACCTCTCTGTCCCTCAGTTTTCTCAAGGCTTTACTGTGAGGATTCAGTGAAGTAATGCATATTTGGCATTTTAGGAAAGACTCCACAGATGCTGATTGTGATTGCTACTATTATTATTATTATACCGAAGGCCATGTCAGTCCTAGTTTTCTAGTTCTAGATTTTTAGAATCTTACCTGCTGTGAGGAACACTTTAGTGAGAAACACTTCTATGTCAGTGCTTTTCACACCTAAGTATTTTTATAAATAGACAGATTAATATTTGTATTCTGCTTCTTTTCCTCTTACATATGCCCAGTGTTTCCTTCTTCCCTGCTTTTTTCTTTTTCTGCTTCTCTGAAATTAGAGGGAGCACTGAGATGTTGGATTCTACTTCTCCAGGCTCATCCCTTTGGAGAAGGGTAGTGAGAGGAGCATCAGGGGGAATGGAGGGGCCTGGTGGGCAGGGATGGCAGGATGTGAGTGTGGTTGTGGGAACAAGTCACACTTAAGTGTGTCAGGGCTGAGTAATGGGTGTACTTGTGCAATCAGCTGCAGTTTCTGCTTTCATGATGATGATGAAGAGTGTAAATGTCACCTGTGTTATAATTACTAGTGCCAGACACCTTAGAAACCCTTCCCGAGCCTGTGAATATATAAGGCTTATTATTGACATTTAACAGATGAGGACAAGAGAAGTTACAACAAGGAATTCCGTGGTGACTTTGACAGTAATGACGGGAAGACAGTTCCAATCTGCAGGCACTGCTGCCCACCACTGACACAACTGGCCTTTCTGTCTGTGTTATCAGCACCAGAGCCTTGTCCATCCCGAGGTCCACTGTAGTCTTAGTAGAGATTCACATAGTCCCTTGCATCTACCTCAGACTCTGATTCTAACAGGGCTTTGCTGCTTTGTTTGACTCGGGTTCCTGCTACTCAGGATAACTCTTTCAGACCTTATTGTTCTTTGACTCTCTTATCTGCATCTTTCATTATCACTGTACATGTGTAACTTTCTTTTTAAAGGAAACAGGACCCTAACCATGCATGAACTAGTCCAGCTTCCAACCTCAGCTCCTCAAAAATATGTCTCCCTACACCCACATCCACACCCAACCCACACCACATTGCCTGTGACTGTGCAGGTTGAGGTGTGACCTCCAGCTGCCCTCTGTGCCTCCCCCTGGCCACTCTCTTTGCTTCTAAGACCCAGTACAATTCAGTTTTTGCTGATTCATTTCCCAAGAATGTCTTAATTTACATCAGTTCAGCTTTTGCTAATCTACTGAGAACACTGTTGCTAAGATCGCCATCAACTTTCTTATTTCTGAAACCAAAACCAATAGCTTTTGTCTTTTGATTTTGCCTATTATTTCTTTTCTTAGTGTGGATCTGCAGTATAGAATAGTGATGTTCGCACTGGGGAATTGTTACCTGAGTATAATTTATCTTGACCATTTTGATCTCTTTACCCCTCTCCCTCACCCACTCTCTCCCCCAGTCCACTTTCCTACTGTCACTCCTGTTTCATTTGTGTATCTTAGGTTTCTTACTGCGGCGACACACATATATCCAGTGTATAGCCATACAATTTGTAATAGTTAAGCTCTAGAAACAGCTTACATGTCTGTCAGCAGATGAATGGATAAAGGAAAGGTGGTATCTATACACAAACAGAATAGTCTTCAGCCATAAAAAGCATGCAAACAATGCCACTTGCTGAAAAGGGGATGAGCTCTGAGACTGTAATGAGAAGTGAAATAAGTCATACACCGCGAAGTTACACAACCCTGGTTTCTCTTATAGCAGAAATCATCAGCTTTTAGGCTTTGTCTTCCCGGACTCCTCTGATGCAGCTGACAACGCTCCTGACTCACTCATTCTGGGGGCTCAGTTTCATTCAAACACCTCATTCTGTTCATTGCCCTGGGACTTCTTCATATTTTCCTTTTTCTGTCTTCGTCATGAGTTTATTTGTTCTCAACTATTCTGTTGTCTACAGTTCTTCCCCAGGCTGCTTTCTTTCTTGGAAAAAACCCAATCCATTTTGGACAACTTCCTCCACTCCCACAATTTTAGCTACCACCTATGTATTTTTGGCTTTTGGGTTGCAACCTACACATTTGTGAAACTCAGACTACAACTGCCTGCTGGACATTTCTGCCTATCTGTTCTTGGAGTATCTCAAGTCAGCATAAAAGTATCTGTATCATCTTACCCCATAAATCTCACTTCTATCAGTTGGTGAAGCCATTAGTCCTCTCAGGCTGAGATTAGGAATCCTGGGAATATCCTTGACTGCTTCTTTTTCCTATTTTCCTGTTAAAGTTGTTCAGACTTTCAGTTCTGCTTGTTTTTCCCTCAATCTTTTTAAAGTGAGTTCATGCCTCCTCATGTCTCATCTGGGTTGTGGTAGTTGCCTCTTTCTTGGCCCCTCTGTATTCAGTTTTTTCTCACATCAAATTTGTTCTCTCAATTGCAAGAAAAAAACTTAAAAAAAAAAACTCTACACATTGGCCATATCACTTATGGTTTGGATCTAGGGTATCTCTTAAAATGCTTCCATGTTGGTGCTTTTAGAAGTTGATTGAACATGAGAGCTCTGACATCATCAGTGGATGAGTCTATCAATGGTTTCATAATTTGGTGGCAGTGGCAAAAACTTCAGAGGTGAAGCTTAGTTGAAGGGAATCAGTCACAGTGGTATGCTTTTGGTCAATACTTATGTCTTGTCACAGAATCCTTCCTTTCCAGCTGTTTCTCACTCTTTCTGTTTCTTGGCTGCCATGACATAAGTAGCTTTTCTCTGCCACATCCTACTGCCATGAAGTTTCTGCCTTACCATAGTCATAAAAGCAACAGCACCAACTTACCATGGACTGAACCTCTAAACCCATGAACCAAAGTAAATCTTTCCTCCTGTGAGCTGTTGTTCTCAGATATTTTGTCTCTATGACAGAAAGCACATCACTCTTGTGTTTTAACTATGTCATGGTCCCCACTGTCTATGTATAACATTCTAAAACAACCTCCTTCTGGCTGGAAGAACCTCTTTTCCTTCTTCTTTGGCTCACTTTAGGCTGGATTTTCTCTCTGTGTGATCTCACTCTTTATGGCCCTAATACATCTTAGGCAACACTTCCCTGGAAATTACTTTCCTTCACTCAAGCTGGGTTGCAGAATTCTCCCAAGACCTAACTGGCTTGACCTCCTTTTTCTCACTGTAACTATTTGCTGTACAATACTGTGAGGTTTCTGAGAAGGGTCTGTGTTTTGTTTATCTGTTTCCCCAATATCCTACTGAGAACATACCATATAATAGACAGTCAATAAATGTTTGATGAATAAATGAATGACATGCCAAAGCTTCCTTTGGAATGGTAGTTCTGAGCCTTTTTGGTCTCAGCAACCCCTTACACATTTAAAAATTACTAAGGACCCCAAAGGCTTTATATGGGATATATCTGCATTATTTTCCATACTGAAAATTTAAACTGAGAAATTTAATAAATGTCAGTTCATTTAAAAATACATATCATAAATATCATGTCAACAAAATAACATGTTTTATGACAATAAGTCTATATTCTAAAACAATATGTGATAAGTCAGAAGAGTAGCTAGTTTCACAATGTTCAGAAAAAACCCTTTAAGATACAGCTCATTCCTTGAATCTGCTTCTGTGTTTATTTTGTGGAAATACATTATTCTGTTTGAAGTCAATGAAGAAAATCTAGCTACACAGACTAAGGATTGGAAAGTAGGGTAGTATTTTATTACTGTTTTCAGATAATTGTGAATATTCTTCTATGATTCTATACCTAACTCAACTAGTACCTAAGAATTAGTTACAATACTGGATCTGAAACTCTATGAGTGAGCTCTTCTTGCACGATGACATGAAATCCATTGGTCTGTCTTGCCCTGTGCCATTTTATAGTGTGCTACATGGGTCATGTTGAAAACACTTGCTCATTGAGGTATGCAAATCATCCAAGTGTACACAGAGGTAGGGACTAAAGTGTTTTTTTGAGAAATCTCTATTCCAGGGCCCACAGCACACAAAGACAGAGTCAAAACAAATAAGTAAGATGTGCCTGGTCACAAATTTCCAAACAACTGGAGAAGGGGAAGAAACAAGATGAACACGGTGGTGTAAAGTGAATCAACCCTGCTTTAGAAACCAATTATCTGGATGAAATACCCTCTCATGTCCAGGAAATTCCAAACAAGGCTAAACTCTAGAACAGTGCTTGAAGTGAAATTAAAAAACACCTGACAGTGGAAGTAGCTCTTTCGCTTAAGTCTTAATCTCAGTGTCTCGTTCCATGAACCATGGCTGTGAACAGAGCCTGTTTTGCCATCAAAAGCGGTCACAGCAGCCCTTTCGCCTCTTTCATAAACGTCAGCCTTAGTTTTTACTGAGATAGGAACAGAAGGATCAGGTTTGGGCCTGCTTTGGCAAGACACACTGCAAAATCACCTTCTGGCTTTCTCTGGGGAGCTGTTCTAGCCCCTTCATCTTCCCGACATACCCACAGTGCCTTGGGCACAAGTTAAGCAACGGATGGTTACTGTGGCTTTCTTCTCAATAGCAGCTGCACTTGTGGTATGTGCCTCAGGTCACTCAGTTAAGTTGGATGGGGCTTTCTACACCCCTAGATTCAGCAAGGGACCTGGTGGGAAGAGCCCAGACTGGGCAGGTCAAAGTAGGAGCACCTAAGGTGGGTACATCATGCAGGATGGGGCAGAGGGACACCTGAAAGTGCAGGAGAAGTAGCCTTGGTGGGGCGCTCCAAGGAGAAGGTCCAGGAGGCACCTAAGGTGGACCAGGGTGGACTAGGGGTCTGGCCTAGTGGTGGTCCTGGAGGTAAAAGTTGTGGCAAAGCCCTTAGAGTCCTGGCACTTCAGGTGGTCTCAGGAGTGGAGGTGGCTCCCGAGGCAGTCTGCTCAGTGGTGTGTAAGGTAGAGCAGGGGTGGTCCAAGAGGAGGTGGTTCTGGCGTGGAAGATGCTTCAGTCTAAGAAGGAGGGACAGACTGTGGGGAAGCAGCAGAAATGCCATCAGAATGAGAAAACTCTTTATGCTGTTTATGTGATCACTTTTCTACTTCACAATCCTCAGAACCATCATCGTCGTCATCCTCTGGAAACTCCTCTACTTTGCATCCCTCTTCGGGGATTTCCTGATCCACCATTGGAAGCATCACGGCTTGAAGAGGAGTTGGGCCCTTTGCTTTCTTGGTTTTCCAGGCAGATCTGCAAACTGCACACTCAGACCTGACTGTTTTGCTCTGGTGTTGTCTTACTCAGTACTATCATGGTGCACAAACCACCCCCTTATTTTCTCCATCTGATCTGTCACTGTCACTGTCATCATGCTCATCCTGATCCATGGCCTCAAAGTTGCCATCATCTTCCCTGGGGCTGGAGCGTTGTCATGACAGGGCTGTATAAGAACAGGACTGCACAACACGCCTTCATCTCACCTACAAGAGCAAGGATGGCAAGCAAAGCCCACCTTACAGCTGTACATCTGCGAGACCTGGGAGGGGTGTGCCAGCCAGAGGACCCAGAGGTTTCCTGCCAGGGGACAAACGTGGAACGGCACTGCCAAGAAGAAGAAGGGTAGAAACTGCTGGGGTTGGGGGTCCGTGGGTTGAGGCTTTCTAAGGATGGGGGGTGGCTAGGCACCAGGAAGTGCAGTGTCCTGAACTACGATGTTGGAGGGAGTGTGTAGCGTCTGGCAAAGGAATCTCTCTGCTTCCACAGGCTGAGCCTTCTTACCAGCATCAAAATACCGGCGGAGCTGAGCCCTTTTCTACTCAGATTCTACTTTCAGCTTTCTCAGGTCTTTGTAAATATCTGGATTCTCTTTTTTCATAAAACTGTAGGATATGTTCAAAGTTTTTACAAAGCTTTTTTTTTCTTTTAATTTTATTTAAAGAGGGGAAAAATAAAGCAAAACAGAAAAAAAGGGTAGAAAAAATACAGAATTTCAAAAAAAATGAACAGTAAGAAATCACTGTTATTGAGATGAAGACGTGCTATGCAGTCCTGTTCTTGCACAGCCCTGTCATGACAACGCTCCAGCCCCAGAGAAGACAGTGGCTACTCTGAGGCCATGGATCAGGATGAGTATGTGATACATTACATATTGTCTTCTTGGATGTACTTGTTCAAGTTACAAAATTAAAGCACACAAAGTGGACATTCAAATAGTGAGGCTGCAGACAGTTCTGTTCTCTGATCCAACAAAAACTTAGCAACATAATTATCAATCCTACACCCTTAAATATACATGTGGTTTAGAGCATTTTCTTTTCCTCCTTTTGCTTTTTAAGTCCATTATCTGTTTAGTTATATCATGTTTCAGATTGCTCAGTACCTTACTGATCTGTTTTGTTGTTGTTATTTACTTTTTAAATTTTTTCTTATTTATTATTATTTTTTATTTTATTTATTTATTTTACTTTAAAGGTAGTAAAATATAGCAGAACAAGACAGGACATAGCCAACTGAGGCAGTGCAGTGAAATTGGCACAGAACCTCATAGCAGGCCACCGGGACAACAGCAACAGGCACAATAGTACATCTGGTTTCTTCACAATAGTTGTTCCTTCAATCAGGCAGAGCAGTATCGAAGGAAATACCGGAATTACAAGAACAGAATATTGAAAAGAGCAATACCATTGATCAAACAGAGCAAAACAGAGATAAAAATATTTGCCTTCAAAGAGATGGCAGAAGAAAATCCCCCTTATTTGCTATATCACATATAGTCAAACTCACAAGACAAGCTCAGATCTCCGGCTCTCACTTGCTAGCAGGGGTGGGGGGTGGGGGGGTGGATGGAGGTTTGATTCTTAGCCTGCACCCCAGTAGGCTCACAGCCGCCCACCAGAGGGGTGAACTGGCTGCCTGCTTTCCCAGCACCCCAAGGTCCAACATGGCGCGTCACGGGTCTCAGGAAACGCTGATATATACTTCACGGGATCTTCACCTCTGCTGCTTGGTCCAGAAATATTTTTAATATTGTATTTTATATAGCCCAGTACCCTCAAAATATCACCTTAATATATAATCAACATAAAATAATTACGAGGTACTTTACACTTTTTCCTTGCACTGTCCTTGAAATCCAGAGTGTGTTCCTCACTCTCTCCACTACTCAAGTCAGACTAGACACAGTTCTGTGTCCAGCAGCCTCAGAGGGCTCTTGTGTGGGACACAGCAGAAATGAGGCTTTGCACACTGCACCCACGCTTTTCTTCTTTCAAACACATATTTCCTGAGTGTGCGGAAGCACAGAACACAGTGAGTGGCCATTGCTTTGGTGCTGCCGAGGGAGCTCATTCCAAGGCGCCTGCAGTTTTACACAGTACTGTGGTTGCACCCTCAGGACATTTGTCCATCCCTGACATGGAGAAAGGCAAGTCCTAATGGTCACAGTTGCTACGAGACAGTCCGAGCTGCTTAGGTCCCCTGCAGGGCTGTGGTGAACTGGGCTCCGTGGACTGCACTTTGGGAATGAATGGGCTAGAACTGAGGGGGATCAGACCCTGGTGTCTCGCATTTGGTGTTTTGCTGCCTACGTGAGAGGGACACAGTCTGAAGCTGGGACATTAATTTCAAGAGTAACATTCCCAGCAGTTCATTTTAGACCCATGGAAGACTGAGCTACGCACAACTTAGCAGGGTGGAAAAATGAACCGGGCTACTTTCAGAGAGCAGATTTCAAATTGGTTTTGTTTTGTGGGGTATGTGCCATCCCCTTCCAGGGAAACACTGGCCAGCCAGCGGCCAGCAGCTCAGGAAACAATTAGGGCCGCTGCTGTGGCTCACACATCAAAGCAGCTAGCAGGACAGGCATCTGCCAGCACCACTGCCAGGGAGCTAAGCTGGTGGCCACGGGCGAGTGGGTGTCGCTGTCACAGGCAGCCGGCCACGGCCACGTGGATGGTGACTGCAGCTGAGAGAGGCTGAGGGAAGCCCTGCTCCGTCCCAGTCTGTGGACTGCAGAATAGAACCAGCCGGTCTACGCTGCACACCTCGGGCTCCTGCTGGGTGTTAGCAGAGTGGGTGTGACAGCTCAGGGCTTCCCCTCCCACCCTGTGCAACAAACAGGTCAGGGAGAAGCATCCCCACTGGCTGGTCCCAGTTCTTGTCCAAGTTTCTGGGAAGACCTGGCATCTAGAGGTGTCCTGAGTATCACCTCCTCCTCACACTTTATCAGTGACCAGGTCGCTGCGCTGTTCCTGCAGACCCGAGAAGGGAACAGAACCATTTTTCTCAGGGAGTGTATCCAGAAGAGGAGAGAGCACTCGGCCTTGCTGCAGGTGTCTGCTGCATGGGCCAGTGCCGGTCTGGCTCTGTGCCCACACGGACCCGGCACAGCCTGCCTTCCCACCCAATCCGCAGCGCTCAGTCATTAAACTCCGTTTGAAGTTTTATTTCCCTCTCCTCTCACTATCTCAGTGGGCAATCGCTCCTGGGACATTTTGTTTTCTACTCCGCCCAGAACACAGACCCTTGGCCTGCAGCCTGGCTGTCTGACGGCCTGGTTTCTCCCTCCCCTCAACCCAGGCCACACTTCCTCTTCGTTTGTGAAGAATGTTATTATTTACTGGCGAGCGGGTCAGGTGGGCAGCCTTGGGGTTCAGCCACACTGTGGTACGTCAAGACCTATTTCCCCCATGTCTATGCCATTTGCCCTGCCACAGGAATCTGCTTGTGCTGTGAGTCTGACATTCCTGGTGCTGTGTTGACATTTCTGACCCCTGTAGGACCCCAGAGGCTCAGCTGTGGGTCCCTCTGCTCTCCCCATCTGCCTAGCTCCCCTCTTTGCTGGGTCAGCTGCGTCCCCACTGTCTACACCCTAGCGGACCTCACCAGCCTTCTCTGTCAGCCATGGAATTACTCAAACAAGTCAACTACGTCCTCCTGAGGGGATGAACAGACACCCGCCCTTCTGTCCCCAAAGCAACCTTCCCAGGCCTGCTGCTCATTCTGCTCCGAAGCACAAGCAGCTGAAGTGTAGAAGACCAGGACAGCCCTCGATCTGCACCTGCACCTCCAGACCTTTCGCTAGCACATGGGTAGCCATTTACAGCTATCACTGCGCTTTCCCCTCGCACGAGGCGTGGTGCTTCAGAGCTCAGTGTTTCTCCTCAGCGCTGCTCCCCAGTTCCAGCCCACATCCCGCTGTCACTCACTCTTCCTACTGTCAGTGTTTTCTTGTCCCTGCCCCTGGGGCTCTCCGGGTGGGGGTTCTCAAGTGGTCAGAGTGCAGGGCCCTGCCATGGCATGGCCACAATCCCAGCTCTCTTCTAACTCTAGGAAGTGCCCTGAGGTCCTGCGCAGAACAGTGCTGTCAAAGGTATCCTGTCCGCCCACCGACTCCTCCCTCTCCTGTACCCGCTTCCCTCTCACCCCTCAGAGCTTCCTGGATCATTTCCAGAGCAGACGAGTTGTACTCAGATCCTTGCCTTGGCTTCTGTTCGTTGTTTCACTCCTGGTCACGCTTTGGGAAGGCCATATGCAGATGAAGTTCAGGGTGATGCCTGGTGTATGAAATCTCAACATGAGCTCATGTGACAAGTTACACGTAATTCTGCCTGGTGACCAACACCAAGGTTGTGTGTAGCCTGCTTGCTGCCAGGTGCGGTGCCGGGCCGAGGTAGGCTGTGCTGTGCTGCCTGATTCGCTCTCCCATGAATGGGAGAGATGGTTGAGCCAGGCTCTCAGGGGTACATGCCTAGGCTGGGACTGTTGGGGCTCAGAGAGCCCCATATTTCATCTCCAAGTGTTGTCAGACTTCCTCTAAACTGGCTGCTGACTTCATTCTCCCAGCAGCAACGTAGGAGAGTTGACTTCTCTGGGTTATAGGATGAGTTCTCAAAAACAGATGCTAAGACAGTATCTGAAGGGCAAAAAGGTGATCATGAAAGGTCGGCACCAGGGAGGGAAGGGGATAAGAAGGGGTCAAACTGTGCAGCAGGCTGGTAGGGTGACCATGCTCCCAGGAGCTCTGGGGTGTGTGCTGCCTGTCACAGCCACCTGCTTTGGGCGGAAGTGGCCAAGCCTCCAAGTCTTTCTTTTCCCACTGCAGTCTGGGTGACCCCCAGCAACCTTGCCTGCCAACGGTGCTCCTGAACTCCCTTCTTCTCTGGGAACTGGGGTGTCACCCTCCCTGCCAATCTGACACTGGGAAGTGGAATCTCATCGTTACTTTACTTTGCATGTCTGCAGTCACAGTGAGCATGAACACCGCTTAAGTATCATTAATAAAGCTAATACTCAGCCAGTAGGAACTCCAGTCAGCATGGCCACTCCCTGAGCTCATGGTATCCCAGCCCACTGGACAGGCCAATCTAAGTTCTCTCCTGGGACCTCCAGAGCTGCCGTGACTCACAAGGGTGGCTAGCACTGCAGGGAAACCTTGTCACTGCCGCGATCAGCCAGAGCTGTCATTCATTGCTCCGAGCATCACCCCAAGGAGTAGTTAATTCTGTTCCTTTCTGTAGATTGCTGATTTAAAGCATTCCCCCAGATTTCTACCAGCTTTCTAAACCTCATTCTTCATTCACCTGGCAAATGACATTTCCGATTGCAGGACTTTGTGGAAGGGGAGCACTGCGGGTGTTGGTGGTGGTTGGTGGTCCTTCCTTAGCATGCCCCTCTCCCGCAAAAACCAGCAGGCCCAGGCCAGGGGCCAATCAGACTCAGGGTCTCTGAAAGGGAGGACGGAGGCGATCGGAGTTGTGCTCAGGTAGGAAGGGGCCTGGTGCTGCTTGCTGGAGCCCGAGCTGCCAATGCCATGGCTTCCCAGGGCGTGGTCTCTTGGACTCCTCTTACCTGCTGTCACGGAAGGAGGGAGGGGCTGCTGCCCTGCTCTCACACAGGCTGACCCCTGCCCTGCTCCCCCTGCTGGCTGAGCTTCCTGTTCTGGTGTCTTACCTGGCCCCACCCAGCTGCACAGCCTTCACTTCTGAAACCCAAATCCACACGCGTCCCCCAAGGTCCTCACTATCTATAGCATAAAACCCCTGCGCCCAGCATCCAGTGGGGGTGGAGCTGAGAGACGCACCCCAGCCTTATCTACCCACAGCTGTCAGCTCTGCTCCCACTCTCACCCCTTCCTCCCCTGCTCACTGCCTTCAGTCTCTCCTCCACCCCGTGAAAGCCTCCAGGGCTCCCACAGCCCCTGCCTTTGCTTGGGTGCAGCCACAAACCTGCCAGCTCCTAATTCTGCCTCGCCCTGGGGAGCGATGCTCTCAGCACACTACTGTGCCGGAGCCTTTCCTCGAATCCTCTGTCATGGTGAGCTCCCACTGGCCCTGGGCAGAGGGGCTGGATTCCTCAGCTCCGGGAAGCTGGCTGTTTCAGTAATGGTTTTCCTCCAGGAGTCCTGGGACTTCTGGCTCAAGGCCAGCTGGAGACAGGTGAGCCCTGCATGCGTGTCTGTGACTTTAGGCCACGTTGCCATTTTCTTTGCTGAGTGGAGTCATCTCCGAGGGCAGGCCGTGGGCATGGAGACCCTCTGGGGACCAGGAGGCTGAGATTCAACTTCTTTTTTTGGTTTCTGCTGAATGTACTTTTCGCTTCAAATGACTTTCAGAGCTGTAGCTCCAATAAGAAGATGAGGGCAGGAGACTTGGGCAGTGCCCCCACCAGAGCCCAGAAACAAACCCCCGAGGGAAAAGCTGGTGCCAAGGCCACATGGCAGCCTGTGTTTTCATTACTAAGCAACTTTCAGAAGAGAGGGTTCGGGGAAAAGAAGACGGTGTGGTAAGAAGTCTAATAATGGGTGCCATGTGGAGGGAGGGCGACGTTACACAGCAGAGACATAGAAAACATGGTTTATATTTTCAACATTTGAAGAAAGAAATGAAAACTGAATATTTGCTGCACCTGTGAAAACATATTTGATCATGATGGCGAGTCCAGCATTCTCAGTTCAGGGTTCATATTTCATAACTCGTGTTCAAACAAGAAAAATGATTATAATGTTAAGTATTTCCTGAGTTTATTTTGATGGATGACAGAATAAGTACTGTATCTTTCACTCATTAAAATACAGATTGGTGTAATTTAATAAATGAACTTAATACACAGATGTTCCAGGCTGTTTTAGCAGGGTGTATATTAATCAACTTCTTTATATATGATCCTCTTTTATATTTTTTAAAGAAACTTGCAGGAGCCAAGAATTTATTAGATTTGCATGCTGTGGGACGAGTATCGTGTATCAGGGACACACAGAAGTGTATTAGGATAAAACAGGGCCAGAGCCTGCAGAGCGGCCAGGCCCCACGAGCACGGTCCCCGGGCCCCTCCCCGGCTCTCAGGGTCCACTCAGAGCCCCAGCCCTGTGCCAGGTTCAGGTCTCTGCTGAGTTCACCGCTTGCCTTTGTTGAGACCTTCAGAGGTGCCTCTGCAAGCCCAGGTGGGAGCTGCTGGTGGCCATTTTGGTGACCCCAAATGGGCAGTGGCTCTGCTCTCAAAAGAAGCTCAGTGCCCCATGGGGGCCTCTAGGACACTTCTCGTGCTCCTGGGCCTCCCTCAGAGCCTCTAAGCGCTTACACTGCTCATTCCCTCCTTTCCTCTCTGGGGCATGTTTGAGGCTGATACTTCGTTCTGTCTGAACTTATTTCACACGAAGGTCTTGCTAACAAGACCACAAACCCCGAAGGCAGGGGCTACACATTCTCCACCCTCTACACCCTCCAGCTTTGTGGCTTTGTTTGGTCTGTACCGAGTCGTACATGAGAAAGCCGGGACCAGCCTCTCCTAAGCCTGCTGTTGGAAGAGGAAACAGGGCGTGGCTCAGTTGTCCTGGGGTGGGGTGCAGGATGACAGGGCTCAGAAGCTTGAGGGCACAGTACAAGTCACCACTTTGGCTGTGGGTGAGCCCTGTGGTAGAGAAGCCGTGAGAGCAGAGACTCTTCTTTCCTCTGCAAATCCTGGTGAAAGAGCAATAAGTAGGCAGGGGGAAATCATCCCCAGCTGGCAGTGGTGGGGAGGGTCAAGGAGGTGGCATAGGCCAGATAGCACAAGTTGCATACTCCTTGTGGGTCCAGAAACACAGTTACATACTGGACATGGTAGACCAGGACCCCAAGGGCTCTTGTCCTCTCTGCAGAGCCTTTCTCCCCACCCCTCCCACCACCCAGCCACAATCTATGCTAGTCTATGCATGTGGCACTTGTGGATCCAGCTGCTGCCCAGAACAGGGGTGGTGGTGTCCCTCGGGTCCCCCCAAGGATGAGTACTCCCCAGTGGCTGCAGCCTGAGCCAGCCCATTCCCCCTGCAGCCCCTCTGCACCCCTCAAGGGCTCATCAATCACACAGCAGGTCCTGTGGGTGGGTGGCTGGCTGTCACATGCCTGTTTGCAATAAGCTCTGGCCATAATCATTAATCATTCATCGAGGCTGTGGTTAGCGGCCCTCCGTCAAGTGGATGGTTTCAGGTTTTCCGAACTAAGTGGCTCTCCAGCAAGCATCCTCCCCAGCTCTTTCATGTCCAGTCATTTGATGTTCTGTGCATGTGGAGCTGGCCACCAGAGCCGGGCTTTGTTCCAGAGATGTGCTCTGAATACTGCCCTCAGGCCAGCGCGGGAGAGGTCCGACCTGGCCCAGGTCTGCTCAGGAGCCAGGGTCTGGCCGTGAGCCTCCCTGACAGACATCCTAAGTGCGCAGTGCTCTGTCACACCATGGGGCTCTGAGAGGAGGAGGACTCGCTCTGCCCTGGGTCCCCTGTTTAGGAAGAGTACTCATGCACAACAAGTGCTAGCAAGACTGTTTATTTGTATGAAAAGAGCTGAAGGAGCCTTCTGTCTGTGGGTTGTTTATGCAGGTAGATGCTTGGGGCTTCCGTGATGGAGGAGACAAGCCAGGAGATCCTAGGAACAGAGGCCACACGTCAGGGCAGCTCTGGGTGTGCAGGGTGCTGATCATAGCGGGAATGCTCTCTCCTCACCCTTCCGGATCATCTAAGACCCAGTTCTTCTTTGCAGCCTTCTTGAACTGCCAGAGGCTGCATGGGTTATGAGGATTCTGTTCATTCCCTCTCTCTTGTTTTCTTGGAGGCCTGGACTCACTGTGTAACCACTTCTGTAAGAAGGGGAAAATCACTGCAAAGAGTTTTGAGTGGCAATAAATAGAATAAGCTAAATGATGCGTGTAACCTGTGTTACAAAGGCTGGCATGGAGTTGATGTTGGTAAGGGTGGGCTCCCTCCTTTGTCTGGCCACATTCTGTCTATCTCACTCTCTGCCACTTACAGGAAAGTTTATAACCATGGGATCTGGGAGGTGGAATCCTTGTTTCTGGTCCTCTCTCTAGCACAGTAACTGGCAGGGAACACCAGCTTCTACCCCTGGGGCCACCTTCAGACCTCCCTCCCGTGCTCCTCACCAAGGAGAAGGAGCAAAGCTGAACAGGTGAGCTGGAGATGTGCGATGTGCGAAGCACGTTTGTTTGTTTGTTTTCCTTACAAACGCTCTGATGAAGCCCAAAACATCCTGAAGTCATGCAATTCTCCTATCCTGTGAAGGATCTGAATATAATATCCTCTTGCTGGAAGGAAAATTAGAGATAATTAATCCAGTGCTTTCAAATTTGTAAGTAACTGGAACGGCTTTTCAAATGAAATTTCATATGGAACCTTAAGGAGCAAAAACAGACTAACCACTATTTAATGAAAATATTCCTACTTATTATTGTTTAATACTAACTTAACACAATCAAACATTATTTTATACTTTAAACAAATATATTTATTTTATACTTTAAAATTTATGAAAATACATAAAACAAATCATCTTGATGAATGCATTTTTTATCTGAAGTTTTTAAAAGTATTTGTTCTATAATCACAAGTTTGTAGCAAAAAGTACAGTGAGGCTGTTTTGATTGATGCAGAAATTTAGACGAGTTGGCATTATCATAATCCTTACCTTATTTCAGCATCAGAAGCTGATTCACTTGTGTATTGTATTTTGTTTCTACTATCTGGAGAAAATCCTAGTTGCTGTGGTTTGAATGTGTCCCCCAGGCTTTAGGTGTTGGATACTCCCCAAATTTATATGCTAGTGCTATCTGGAGGTGGGGCTTTGGAAGATAATTAGGGTTAGATGAGGTCATGAGGGTGGAGCCCCTGGAATGGCAAGGAAGAGAGAACTTGCGATGTCCTGGGCCATGCTCTGAGTAGCCTAGAAGCAGCTGGTGCTGTGCTCTTAGATGCCCGGCCTCCAAATCCACCAGGGAAACAAATCCTTTTTTCTTCTATAGTTTTCTACTCTCAGATATTTTGTTATAGCAACAGCAAATGGACGAACACACACTCACTCACTGGCTGAGTAGATACAAATGGTTAGTGTTTTGTGACAGTTAATCCTCCTGCCTCTGTGCCTTTCAACTACTCAGACAAACGGCGGGCAGAACTACATATTGAGGCCCAGGCAGCTGGGTGGGTGGCTGCTGGTTTCATGTGTTAGGGACGGCTCTTCCGCCCACCGTACTTTTCCATTTACCCCAAAATCTGTGGCTTCAAATATCTTCTAAATAAAAACTTTGAAAATAAATTGTATCTGAAATTCAAAAAGTGACTTCTTGTATGCCTGGTCTGGAGGGTATGACGCAAGGTGGAGTCCACCTTGAAATCTCAAATGAGCCAACCGAGGCCCAGGCTGGGGTGGGGCGAGAACCCAGGCCTCCTGCATCCTGTCCAGGCCTCTCGGAACTGTTTTCTCTTTTCCTTTCTCTAATTTGTATTAGTAAAAAGTGGCTTTTCCTTTTAGACAGTTACATTCCTGGGCTCCTTACTTCCCAGTGGTGAGAACACACTGGATTACTTTCTGCAATTACAAGGGAATTTCCATCCGAATCTTCCCATCTCACCGAGAGTGTTCTGCCCTGGTGAGAGATAATTGAAACTGATTTGGCCAGCGGGGCCAACGCAGCAGTGCTGGCTTTATGCTTGTTATTCTGTCAGAAGAGCAAAAAGTGAAGCTGGTAATTTGTGTTAACTAAGCACCTTCATTATAAGAGCTCAAGGGAAAGGGTGGGGATCAGAACATTTTTTCATACAGCTGTCCGGATCCTGAGGATGATTTGTGTTGTTAAGGAGAAATTCTAATAATGTTGAGCGTATGGAAAAGTTTAAGGCAGAGTCGATGGGTCATTTTCCAAGTGTTCGGGTGGCGTATCAAGTGCTCTACAGCTCCCTTCTCAAAGCCCTGCTTTCCCTGGCTGGGCCTCTCTCGCTGCGTCTCTTTGGGGCTGTAGCAGTGACCTCCACAGGTTCTTGGCTCACAGATGGCAACTCCTGGCATCCACTTCCAGGCAGCATTCTAAGCATGATCTTTCCTGCCTCAGGGTAGTCCTGCATGGGGCTGTTCCTGTCTGCAGACTTATGGTCCCCAGCAGGCCTGTCCAGCAGGGACATTCTTCTTCCACCTGTTCACCAAGAAGCCCTGGGGCCCCTCTGCAAGCAGTCAAAGTGGGGCAGGGGTGCTGCTATCCTGGGAGCCAGAGCTGCAGGTCTGACAGGCATGTGGGAGTAAGTGCCTGGCATTATCTCTTCCTCGAAAGAAGACATTTCTCCAGATACATAAATCATAAACACCCCAGGGCAGCACCTGGGACTGCAGGCCAGAACTCCCAAAATGAGAGGAGAGTGAACACCAAAGCCAAGTTCGAGGCGCTTAGATGGACCAGACCACCTGACCTACTACCACCCCAGGAGAAGGCCACAGCCCTTTTATTCAGTGAAGAAAGAACTCAAGTTCACCCACAGGTGTTTGGGCAGAAGCTTTCTTTGCCCCTTGGTACCAGGGAAGACCTTTGATGACACTCTTTGACAACTTCCCACAGAGATCCTCTCTTCATAAAAGGCCCAACTGTCTTAAAGAGACATTGGACTCACATATACAGAAAGTGGTTCACCCAGACACCTCTAAGAACACATCTCTTCTGTAAAGCAACCCTCCAAGGTGATCAAACAAAAATGAAGAGATAGAGAGTAAGACATTCCTGGTGTGTGAACAGCTCTTTCTTAATGATGCTGCATTTCTTCTGGATGCAGAAACTTGCAGAGGACAGAGAGGAAGGTGAGTTGGCTCTCCTTCAGCTCTGGGTACCACATGTGGCCTTGAGTTTAGCTGGTCCATTTTGACTAAAGCCACACAGCCAAGGGATGTACTGTAACCAAATCTAAAGAAAAATCTGTCCTCTGGGGCCATACAGCCATCATTGTAGCTGCTTCTGACCACAGCTGTAGACGACTGGCCCCTCCCCATTTCCACAACTTCCTTGGCTAATTGGGAACATCTTCTTTATATGGCCACATTTCTCAGGCATTTGGACAGGAGGGCAAAGCTAAACACCTCGCCCTGTATTGGATGCAGAATCTTTTTTTCTGAGAAGTTTTCACATGAAGAGTTAAAGCCAAGCCTGACAAAACAGGGGTCAAGATGCTTTCTGAGTCTTTTTGTAAAACAAATACTCTTTTCTTTGGAGCCTTGGTTGACCTTTATGTGTGAGGGGGTGGAAATATCTCCAGGAAATCTCAAAAACCTCAGAAGAAGTTGTTGACAAACTTCCAGAGAACTGGAGTTTTGTTTGTATTCTTCAGGCAGAGAACAACAGATGGACTTTGACATATTTCAGACAGATGAGTATTATTGTAAAAAGGTTAGCTTCTTTTGTGTGAATGCTTTTTCCATGGTGGCATTGCAAGCCTGGGTTGAGGTGCTTCAGGACACTGTGGTAGGGTTTTGACTGTGTGGCATTTTAAAGACATTGTAAAGAGCAGCAGAAGCCCTGCTTGTCGGGTAAGCCACCCAGGGTCCATTCACAGTTGACTCATTGGTAGGTCAGGATTATGACAAAACCCTGCCTACACCCCTAAGTGAAGGCCGAATGGAATGCTGGGAAGTGGACACATTTTTTAAGCAAACAGAAGACTATGATCATCCAGCATCAGGAAACAGGAGGGCAGAGTGGAGACAAGTGAGGAAGTAAAGGAGTAGATACGAGGAGCGAGAGAAGGGTAGTGCACGAGAGCTTGGGTCAGTTCCAGAGAGAAAGTCACTTTTCCTGTCTGTGTACATATGTTGTCTTCACCTGGAGAGCTGGCCTCTCATGCCACCCTCTCTTCCACCATAGAGACTCTTGGTCCTATAGGAATGACAAGCAGCCATTGAAAAGCACCCTATGTGTTAATCTCCTCAGAGTTCCCTGAGCATGTGAGAAGCAAAAGGGAGAAGACCCAGAAGTAGTCGGCAGAAGCCTTCCCATTCCTAAAGTTCCTGCTGCCCAGCTCCCATGGCATGGGTTGAGGATGCTCGGGCATCTGCAGTGAGCACAGCAGGCTTCACCACCCAGGGAACAGAAGGTAGGACTCAGGGAAGCTGGGTTACAGGTTGAAGGGTGCTGAAGCCATGAAAGCTGACAAAGCCTATGTAGTAGTCTGGACCCATGATTCTGGGAACACCAGTGCTTTGTGTTACACTGCCTTGGCCAGGACTCAAGATCATTAGCATCAGTGTCTCTTGGACTGTCAGGGCTGGGGATTTAGCTCAGTGGCATAAGCACCTGCCTGGCAAGTGTGCAGTTGAGAGTTCAGTCCCCGGTACCAAAAAAAAAAGGAAAGAATGCTCCCATGGACTGCCAAAGCAACAGTTATGAAGCTCCGGGAACCATGTTTGGGTTGACTTCAGGGATGTTAGTATTACCGAGATTCCTCAAATTGCTGGACTGGATATCTGGTTAAGGAAAGTGTTTAGCAACCATCAATTCTTCCTTTTCTCTTCCCTCTACTCCCAGAAGATGTCCAGAGTCTGGTCCAGTTAACGCCCAACAAAGGTCAGAACTGGAGCTCTCCAAGGTGCTGACGGACCAAGCCAACTGGCCCAGAGGGCACATTGCACTGCAAATGTGCCTTGAAGCCTACCCAGGTCACCTAAGGGACCTATCTTCGCTTTAGTTCTTATGAGTAGGCAGATTCTCTGTTAGACTTGTATAAGAAGTTTCTGCTGAGGCTGTGCAGATTGGCAAGGAAAAGTTACTGGAGATGGAGTGGACTGATAATGTAAGGGACCTGTGTCCCAAGAATGCCTGGAAGGACATGGCTGGGGAGAAGCCTTGGCTATAGCTACCCTGGAGTCAGCTATATTCACATCAGTATCATCTCATCACCTTGGATAAATAGGAAATTGCTGCTTTTAGCAAGAGTCGGGTGAATATGGCTACTGGAGGCATCCTTCTGGTTGAATGGGATGTAGTGAAGGCAGTTGGATCTATTTGAAAGCCTCAATTACTTAAGTCTAACATACTTAGAACATTTATAGAAAGTAGTGAATTTGCTCAATGATCTTATCTCTGGGACAATCCTAAGAAGTGAAGCCCTTCAGGCTTAGTGACGATTGGGTGTGGAGGTAGAAGGGGGAGAGACCTCATTGATTCTAAACTGAACAGCCCAGGACATGGTGAGTGATAACACTACTCACAGGGAGGGTACCAGGCTTGGGAACAATGCCTGCTGAAGGTAAGTTTCCCTGGTGTTTTCGGAGAGGTTTTCTGATTGGAGTTGACTACACATAGCTGGAACTCAGTGGAGAGATCTGGGGTTGTGATGGAGATTTAGGACTCTTCAGGGAAGAGGATGTTGTTCCAGAGATAGAAGCTGAGGTTAGTCACAGAAAATGTGTCACGTGAGAGGAGACAGGGGCGGCAAATGGCTTGTCTCTGCTCTCCGGCTACCCGTGATGAACCTCCTCAAATCTCAGCAGTTGCTTGTTGACTTTTCCTCACCTTCCTCTGGTCTCATAGGCCTTTTATCCCCAACACTCCCCACTTGCTCCTCACTCAAAAGCTTTCCTTTAGCTATTTCCCCTCCCAGCAAACTCCTCCTGCTCCTCCCTGCACAGATGACTGCTTCTCCTCATCCATGTAGAAGCTTAAATGCAACCATTTTACAGAAGTCTTAACTTTTAAACTTGTTTATGTATTAGTCACTCTTTTAAGTCCCTGTCTCTCAGGTAATCATGTTGTATTTTCTCTGAGAACCTGTCATCACTGAAAAATGATATTCTGTTTACCATTCATTTTCTGCAGCCTGGTAAAAGCCCTTCGAGGGTGGTCCCTGTCTTATTTACTGTGACATCCTCTTTGCCTTGAGCAATGCCTGGTGCATAATAGCTATTTAGGAAATAGCATTAAACAAGAGAAAGAATCGTATCACAAAGAGCATGAAAGCTGGAAAAATGGATTTAGTCTGATAAACATTTATTGAACATTTATCTTGTAGTGGGAGTTGAGTACATGACAGATGTATCAATAACTGAACATGTGAGTCCCTAGAATCTGGGAACTTGCAATACAAAGGAAGAGAAAGGCATAGAAACATATAATTTTTGAAAGAAAAAATCTACTGGAGAAATAAATACCAGAAGCAATGAGAATTCAGAGAACAATGTGGAGATCGCAGAAGGCTTCATGTAGGAAGCAGAGCCCTGAGAGGAGTCAAAGTAAGGTTCACAGACACAAGTGGAGACCCTGGAGGAACCAAGACAGTGTAGTCCTCGAGGGGCCAGGATGATGATGAATGTGATGCACTGAGTGGGAGGAGGAGGCCATGTTCTTGGAGATTAAATGGAGGGAGAAGAAAATTGGTATAATATGGATAAATTTGGATCAGCTGTGGATACAAGCCGATGTCGGTATGGGTCTCTCCTGCTAGCTGGGATTCTGTGAGTGTGAATATAACTGCACAATATGTTTGTCCAGGAATGCCAGGAATTCAGATTTTGCTTCAGGACAAGGAGAGGCCATGCTATGAGCTGTGACAATGGAAAGGGTTTCCTTGCGTCCAGCGAACTCAGCGTCCCTCACTGCCTTAGCAGGATGATGGCTGAAGGCCTTTGGTTTGTACTGGTCCATGGAGGTTACTGTCTTCAGATTCTTCTTAAAGTCAATGTTACTTTGTCTTCTATTAGGGAATGCTCAGCCCGGGAAGTTTTCTGAAGAGGTGTGTACTAGCCAGGGCTTTGCAGAGAAAAAGGACCAAGGAAAATGACCTGTAGATTGCTACCTTTATGTGCTCACCCCATCGGTCTGGACATTTGCTCTTTTTAATGAATAGGCTCATGTGATTGTCTAAAATTGGTAGGGTCAGCCAACAGGATGGAGATCCTGGGAAGACTTGATATTGTAGCTTCAGCTTAAAGACAACCGGGAGGCAGAATTTCTTCTTCCTTAGGAGAGGTCAGTCTTTTTTCTCTTAAGTCTTTTAAGTGACTGGGTGAGTTTGCCCCTCTACATCATGGAAGGTAATTTTATTCTAAGTCCACGGATTTAAATGTTCATTGCACCTAGAAATACTTTCAGAGATATATGTAGAGTAGTGTTTGAGCAAATATCTGGGTACCATGGCCCAACTAAGTCAACATATAAGCATATTAACCACCACGAGCGGGGAGCCTGCTGCTGGGAGCCAGTCAGCATGACTCCAGTTGGCCGGTGCCATGCCAGCCTGGGCTCCCGCTGGGAGCCCGTCCACACCCAGCTCAGCTGTGGGAAGTGAGCACTCTGACCTGCCTTTCTGGTGGCTGTAGTGGCCCAGCTGTTCCTCCTCCTCCTCCTGCTCTCCACAGATACACACTTGGGAATGGCAGAGCAAGGGCATTGCTGTCTTCTCAGGGATTTGTCTACAGTCATGCAGAATTGAAGTGGCTCATTCCAACCTGCTATTTTCAGATTCTCCAGCCTAATTGTCCCTTCAGGCCCCTTTCCTCTGAAACCCCATATTGTGGACACTCTTCTGCTCCCCTGTTGTTTTCCCTCACCTTTGATTCTGGTACTGAACCCACCTAGTCTCCCGGCAGGTAACTGATGCCTCAGCTCTCTCCTCCCCATCAGCCTCCCCATCAGCCTCAGATGCACGGGAATGTTCTAAGATAAAGTTCTCGCTTCCATCCCAAGGTTGGAATATGTCAGATGGAGAGAAATGCAATTTCTTGCTTGAAGGAATTTTCAGAGAAAGCCTAGTGCTGCTGGCAGTGGGGGTTTCTGCAGACCCACACCACTGCCTGTCTGCACCTGAGTCCTTAGGGCATGTTTCAAGCTTAGTGTGCAAAGCATCTCCAACCTAATAAGAAGAAGGTGCCCTGGCTGGTTCCCAGCCTGGGAGGGAGTGAACAGATACACACACCTTTGTAGCTGGGTTCAGGCTCTGGAATGCTTTATAGGAAAAGACACAATCTCAGGAGAGATTCATTACCTTCAATGCGGACTTTGGACTAGGTCAAGCCTGGGGCCCGGACCCCTGAAAGAGACGGCGTCTGCTCTGGTTGGTGACTTTCTGTGCGGGGGCTGTGGGTTTATTCAGAGTTGGCCTGGGCATGTCTGGCTGGAATGCAGAGCTTCCTACCTCATCTCCTGTCTCCCCATCTGTCCTCTTTCTTCATCCCCATTGGTATCTTGCACATCTACCTAGCTGAGAGCTTCTCACAGCAGAAGGGTGCGATTCAGTCCTGAGATGTCAGGACAGAGGCCACAGAGCCAGGAGCACAGACAGAGGAACTCTTCTGTCCAGCAGCAGGAACAGGGCTTGGCTGCCCCATTGTCCAGTGGACCAGGAATCGGGCCACTTGAGACCCTATCCCGATTCTGCCATTGTTCCTTTTCTTATAACTCACAAAGTCAGAAGACGGGGTGCCCTATGTGCTGATGGGACTCATCTTTCCAATTTCCCCACTTTAAAGTTAGGGGCCTCCCCTAAGTCATAGCACCGTCCAAAGGTTCCAGAGTGAAACAACGTCAGACCCACAACTAGAAACAATGCATTTCGGTGACCACACTTGCCAGCATTGCCTCTGTCTCTCTTTTATGCCCCTGAACTTCAGGCTGCCTTCCTGGGAAATGAGACTCAGCCACACTGACCTCTCAGGATTGTTGGAAAAATCGAGTGCAATCATGGCTGCAGAAAGATCCTAAGAGAGTAAAAGTGCTGGGCTTTTAGGGTCTCAGGGATTCCAGGAGTGGCACCAATTTCCATGGCCCTGGAAGCAGCTGTAGGTTGCTGCCCACATTTAAAGCAGCGTGGCAGGAGCGTAGGTGTGAACTACAGGGCCCAAATACTGGGTGCCGGGAATAAAGCCCAGCTGGTTCTCAAGGCCTGTCCTTTGTTGCTTGAAAACTTGCTACCCCCATCTCTCTGGGTGTCCTTCCACTGTGCTTGCCTCTTGGTTTTTGTGGAACTTTCCCAATAACCCAGAAATTGGAGGACAAAATGTGACCTGATAGGAGATCTCTAAGGACCCTGTTTCAGCCCTGTGGCCAGTCGGCAACAATTCCAATTGGCCGGTGCCCACGCCTGAGCCTGTATTTTGAGTATCACTATTTGTTGATTTCCAATATCATTTGTTTATTTCTTGAAATGAAACAAGCCACTGAGATATTTGGTTATCTATTGTTATTTCCCTATGTTGACTAGGCTCAGTTGGATGGTCCCTGGGGGTCTCTCATGGGAATCCCCTCCCCACCCTCCCCTGGCCTCTCCCTCTCCTGTGCTTTTACCTCTTCTTTGGAGAAAAGAGGGGACAGAAGGTCCTCCCCTCCCCCACCATATCACCCCATGGTGATGTGGGGCCTGGTTTTTTGCACCAACTACCCCACAGTGTTCCGTTTCTTGACCAAACCTTAGCAGTGAGAGAGGCCAGTGGGAACTTCTCTCCTAAGAGCGAGCTGGTGTGGAGGGGAGTGGTCAGGCTCAGCGATGCTGCAGAGGTCCTTGGGCAGGAATTCTGGGCAGAGGAGCAAGTTCTGAGAAGACACCTGGCTGCGGTGTGCGTCCACAGAGTGGCTGAGGGGCCCTGCCTTCCCTAACCGTGTCCCAGCCCATCTCCGAGTCCTCACTCATGTCTCCGGCCCCTGCTGCTCAGAAGTCTGCCCCTTCCTATCTGCTGGGCCTGCCAGGGCTTGGGTCATCTCCAGCTGTCACCGGCACCTTCAGCTATTGCCCTGGCCTCGTTTGCTGCTCCTGGCATGTGTGACGTGTGTCAGTGCAGCTGCAACCCATGTCCCTGGTCTCCCCACCCCCCACCTCACCATCCCCAGCTCCCCCGCCCTGGTCAAACCCTTGCCGTGCCATCTTGGGGACAAGAATTTCTGTCCTTTTCTACTGAAGAAAAAGTAAGTGACTCTTGGTCTCTCCTATCCACCCTGCCATGTGTTTTTTTAACTGAAGGAAAAATCTGTTATTCATAAAGAAAAACAAAGGGTGATAAATTACAGAGACTGGTAAACATAGTCACAGTGCTCCCCATTTTCTTCTGGATAATTGGATTTGGAATGACATCGGCTAGCACGTGCGGCTTCCGCAGGAGTGGCCACCTTCCCCAGTTGCTTTTTATGTGTGTGTGTGATTGATCCCAGAGGCCGGATCAGTCCAAGGCGCTCCGCTGTCCACAGGCCAGCACGTGTTGTCATCTTGTCCACCACTTCCTCGCTCGGTCTGAGTCAGGAGCCTCATTAAAGTGCTCTGTCTCTCTTTGCAAAAGACCGGTGACCTTCTAAGAAGTTGTGGCCTCTGTAGATAACAGGGAAGAATTACATTTCGGAGCGCAGGATGGGAAGGTTTTAGTGCTTGTGAAGGTCAAAACAAGTGAGCAAGGTAACAAAGGTTCCACTTTAGGCCGGGCCCCTGCTCCTGGTCCTGCTCTCGCCGCTGTGTCTGGGTGTTTCTGGATGAGGAATGGGCTTTTTGCAGACGGTGCTTGTACTGCAACATTGTGGGCTGCTTGTGGTTTGCATTGAAACCACCGCCATCTTTTAATGTAATTGGACGACTGGTTAGGGGAAAAACTGGAGCACGTCCAGAAATAACTCTTCTCTGCCGACTGTCTTAATCTTCCACTCTAACCAATTATTCACTGGTGAACTGGCACGTTGCCAAGGCAGCGGCCTCAGGAGACGGGAGTTTACTCATCCAAGAAGCTCTGTGACTTGGCGCGGTTGGACTTCCTGTCTCTGTAGGCTTCATCTTTATCTCTTCAAGTGCTAGGAGAAGTCTGGTTTTTAAAGCTAAGCTCGGTGCAGTGCACTGGCTTGGGGGTCCTCAGTGGAATGAGGTAGCATGACCCTAAGAGCTGGATGCTGTTGGTACGAGAACCCTGAGGGAAGGAGGGGTGAAGGGTGATGCTGAGATTCACTCGGGGGCCCATCCCATCCCACCAAGGTGGTGGCTCTTGAGCTCAATGAGCTCCTCTACCTGGTTTTGCAGAGCCAGTATCTTGGAATTTGGCCCTGCCCATTTGTTGATGTGCTGTCCGTGGCTGCATCTGGGCACAAGGGCACAGCAAGGTGCTGTGAAAGGGACCTGACGTCCACAGAGCCTTTACTATCTGACTGTTGCTAGCAAGTTTGCAGAGAAGGGATCCAGAGGCAGAGGCACCTTTTTCTAATTTGCAAAAGGCTCTGCCTGCCTGCCAAGTTGGAGTGAGTCCTGAAGATAAGGCTGTCTTTTCCTAATTTGTGTGAAGCTGCCTTATGGGTCAGCAAGGCCCTGAGGGGGAAATCCCACTCTAGCCTCTGAGGGCAGAAGCCTCAGGAGTCAAGATGCCAGGCCTTCAGCCCAGCCCCACACCAGTTGCTGGGCCCCAGGGCCAGCTGCAGGCACGGACTTCTTGCTCAAAAGGGCTGCTCGGGAGCCAGGGGCTGCTGTGGCCGCTCTGAGAAGTCAAACAAAAGCTTTCCTTGTTCTTCTTTTAAATAGCTGTGAAAGAGAAGGTTTGGTTTTGGATCTTTGTCGCTGGCCACACCATCAAATAACGGTGAACTGTCTCATGACTTATCATTGACCACTTGTTTACACAGCAGAGCTGACTGACATGGTTTATTTTACTGTGGTTTTTCTTTTAATCTGAAGTGAAACATGAACTGGAAAATTCATGGAGTTCCCTTCACCTTTTGCAACCCAGAACCTGCAGGGGAGGTGCTGTTGGTTCTTTCTGCGCTCAGGGACAGTTTTTACATGCGTGAAGATTGCACACCCTTCCTAGACCTGTCACAGTGGCAGGACTGCTGCTTGTCTTCCTTGAGGAATCAGGGACAAACTGGATGGATGCTATGTAGAACATAAGGCTGGAAGGGAACCCCAAGTTGTCCTGTCTTTTGAGAACTAAAATCTCTTCCCCGAGTGGATGGAATGCAGCCCCAGAAAGGCCCAGCACCTTCCCCATGGCCTGTCAGGGCCTGGTGGCGCCTCTGGTCAGTCTCCCTCAAGCACAGTTTGGGGCCCAGGGTGGAGATCCTTGTGGCAGGAAGCAGGTCCATTGGGGTCCAGATCTCAAGGAGCAGCGGCCTGGTGAGACTCATCATGGTGACAACTTTGGCATGTCCAACACATGACCTCTCACCAAGCTCCTCTCACTGATAATCGCACTTGTCATGGTCCCCTGAGGCGGACCCTGTTCCTGCATGCTGTTCCCTGGCATGCGTAGTTTAAACCACTTGGGAAAGTCCTGTCTGGGTAGGAAGCCACGGGAAAGCCGACGGCCAGAGTGCAGTAAAGAGCCAACACCGTACATGGGGAGGTGCTTTGTGCAATTTTGGAGAAAGGCGTGCAAGCACATTGAAATGTTCCTGTCTCACTAGCTGTACCAGAGCCTGATTTTGAAAGTGTCCTACACAGAATCAGAGCCACAATGGCCGGAGTAAAGGGAAGGTCGGCTACGTACCCCCCCGGTGTCTGCAGGAGTGGAGGGCGGCTGCCTTGGGGATGAGACTGCAGCGGCTCCGGTACTCTCAGCCAGAGCTGTCAGTGGCACTTCCTGGAGGAGAAGGACAAGGTCAGTGGAATCTGCACACGCAACACATCATCAGGCCACTCCAGGGCCACGACTCCTCTGGGCGGATCCTGTCTTTCCTCCCTCCTCACCTGTGCTGCCAGTCCCTTGGAAGTGGCGGGAGCCCTGAACTTGGCCCGAGTGTGTTCTGCAGTTCATGTACAGTCCCAAGCCTGCCTGCAGCCTGCCTCCCCGCCTACAGCCTGCCTCCCCGCCTGCGGCCTGCCTCCCCGCCTGCGGCCTGCCTGCCTCCCCACCTGAAGCCTGCCTCCCCGCCTGCGGCCTGCCTTCCTACCTGCGGCCTGCCTCCCCGCCT
>PVLA01013851.1:23385-34332 GCA_004027455.1 Hydrochoerus hydrochaeris | reverse complement strand
CTCTTTTTAGTTGACTATTCTGCTCTTCTGCTCTTCCATTCTGCTGGAGAACCAGCTGATATATCACCATCTGCAGGCAGCCCTCCTGCCTCTGCAGCAGTGTGATTTTTTCTGTTGGCACATCTTAAAGATGAATGTCTTAGTTAACTTCCTCCTCCCTGGGACACAATATCCAATACCCACAATTGAAAGGAGGAAAGGTTTATTTTGCTTCATGGTTACAGTCACAGCCAGCTAACTCTAAGACAGAACAACATGGTAGAAAGGCCTACTGAGGACAAGTGCTCATGCCATGGCAACAAGGAAGCAGAGACAGAAGAGAACAGTTGGGGACCTTCCAGGTCACTTCCCAGTCACTTCCAACCAAGCCCTGCCTCCTAACAGCAAGTCAACTGGAGCACCCCCATAATCCAATTGCCTTCCCAAAGTCCACCCACTGAGTGCATGAGGTTCTTGGGGGATATCTACATTCCTACTATAACAATACACATTCAAGAGTCTGAATCAGAGACAGAGAAGGACACAGCTAATTCGTCTGACACTGCTCTGATCAATGCACTAGATGGGAGCAATTTGAAGCCAGGGCAAGGCACAGAATAAGCACTTGGAAATTAGAATTCATAGGGGTGGACCTAAAGATAGGTGATTTTTTTAAAAAGGTCTCAGGATTTAGAAAAGGTAGGATGTCCATCTAGGCCTGAGAACTACTCCCAGGTGGAAAAATAGCTTCAAAATATGTTTTAAAAATGATAGAATTGAGAGGAAATAAACAAACCTAAAATTATATTTGGAGATTTCAAGACCAAATTACTGATAGACAATTTAAATAAAAACATCAGTGAAGAGGGTAGGCATGGTGGTACATACCTGTAATCTCAGCTACTTGGCAGTTGGAGGCAGGAAGATCATAAATTTGAGGACTCACAACCTCGCGCTTGCTGGGCAAGTGCTTATGCCACCGAGCTAAATCACCAGCCCTGCTTTATTAATCTTAAATATTCTATTTGGCACCACAGAATGTATAGAAAGATTGCTTAACAGAATGCTTTAAAAATTTGAAAGGTAATAAGCTGGGCGTGGTGGCTCATGCCTGTAATCCCAGCACTTGGGAGGCTGAGGCAGGAGGATCATAGTGAGTTGGAGACCAGCCTGGGCTACAAAGTGAGCTCAAGTTCAGCTTGAACTGCATAGTGAGACCCTGTCTCAAAAAGACCAAAAAAAAAAAAAAAAGATTTGAAAGGTAAAGCTCCTATTTTTTTTAAACCCAAATTAAAAAAATTGTATCTCTGCTTTAGTTTTCTAGATAAATTAACAACATTGTCAAATTGCATAACGCATTCAGGTGGAATGTTAAATAATAGACCATGCCATGTTGGAATTTAGGGCACTGGGAAAGAAAGCAACCTTCTTGCTTCCCTGGTGAGCAGCCGTGACTCAAGCAAGTGGCGAGCGCCCCAGGGGGAGAACCAGCCAATGTCTCCCAAGATTTTGCCATGTTGGAACTTAGGGCACTGGGAACGAAAGCAACCTGCTCACCTCCCTGGTGGATAGCCATGGCTTGAGCAAGCGGCAGGCATCCTAGGGGGAAAACCAGCCAGCATCTCCTGAGATCCCGCCATGTTGGAACTTTGGGTGCCAGGAAAGAAAGCAACCCACTCACCTCCCTGGTGGGCAGCCATTCTTCATGGCTGACAGTCAACCCCCCCATTAGCAAATGGGAGCCAGAGGTCTGAGCATCTCTTGGGAGGTTGACTGTATGCAATATAGCAAATAGGGGGGATTTCCTTCTATCGTCTCTTTGAAGGCAAATATTGTTATCACTGTTTTGCTTTGTTCTGATTGTTTTGCTCTATTCAGTATTCTGATTTGATAAGTTCTATAATGATCTGTATTTGGTTTGATTTTTCTATACCTGATTGAAAGGACAACTATTGTGAAGATAATGAGATATACTGTGAAACCTATTACTATTATCCCAGTATCCTGCTCTGAAGTTCCATACCAATTTCACTGCATTGTCTCAATTGGCTTTTTTCTGTCTTGTTCTGTTGTATTTTACTACCTTCAAAATAATAATAAAAAATAAAAAAATTATAATAAATCCATATCACATATTAGGATTCATCTAGATGTGGTTTTATTCATGATATCTAACTAATCCTTACAGTAATTCTGTTAAATATTATTTCTATTTTACAAATGGAGAAGTGGAAGCTAAGGTGATCTTCTCAAGATTATGTAACACATAAGAAGTGATATAAGGACTCCTCATTTACGGTTTCTCCATTTAGTAGGATGTCTCTCATGAGGGTATTCTCATATTTCAAGTTTAACTCTTTCAACCTGCTTCTATGTAAGCATCTTTATTTGTCCTGAGAGAGTTGTGTAATTTTCCTTAAATGGCTTATATATATTAAAACTCAAAAATTTTAAAGCTGTGCTTACCATTGGACCCTAGAAACAGGATTTTTACCTTATATATCCTGCAAATTCCTAAATTAGCCCTTTATTGTTAATACATTGATATGTCAGTTTAGCTAGTCGTGAAACCATATAAATAGAATATATTTATGCTGCCTTCTTTTCTTGTCTGTCTTATTTTGTAAATTTTTTTTACTGCAATTATGGTTCTTCAACCATACATAAATTATTATGGTGCCAACACCACTTAATTTCTGCTTGAGAAATGTTTCTTATATTTTTTCAATATGAATTTCAACCCTCAGTTTTAAGTAATTACTTATATTATGAGAAGCCTATGAAATTATTACCACCAATAATTAATTCAAAGATGAATGCTAATTTTTAAAAAAGTTAATGTAGATAATACTTTAGATTTTTACTATTTTGTTCTATTGATGTCAATGTAATGATTATTCTACTGCACACCACTACTACAATTCTGAGTCACAAGAAATAATTTTTCATTTGTTGCTGTATTGTTTGCCAACGTTTCACTTTGCACTTTGTGTCTGTTCAGAATGAGAAGTTTTTTATGTTTGGGTTTTGCTTCCCAATGTAATTAGTAGCATATCATCTTTCTTTATTCCTCAAACATTCCAAGAAGCTAACCAGTAGCTTGTTCAAGTTAAATTCTTTTACTTTTTTCAAGTTAACAAAGTAATTTAACCAAATAATTTCACAGAGCCACCAGGATACCATCTCCCCAAGCGCCCATGTTAGGTTGATGCACAGGCCTTTCAACCTTCCTCTCTGATCTAATTATAATTCTTGCTTCGTGGCAAGCTAAATGCACACTAGCTTTGTTGAGTTTCCACTTCCATTTGCAGTTCTTGCTGGATCTCCTTTCTTCTTTCATCTGCTTATCTACAGCAGGAATCAAGAGCCACAAGAGCTTAGCATTTGTCTTTATCTTCACATAGCAAGTTTCTAAATTTAACTGATACAGGCATCTCCTGTTTAAAAATCAAAAATGGCTGGGCATGGTGGCCCACACCTGTAATCCTAACACTCAGGATGCTGAGGCAGGAGGATGGCTTTAAGTTCAAGGCCAGCCTGGGCTACAAAGTAAGTTCAAGGCCAACGTGAAATGCAGAGTGAAACTCTGTCTCAAAAAGAAAAAAAAATGACCCTACACCTTGAACAGCAAACAACATACATTTACTGAGACCTCCTCACCATGAGCCACCCTTGGTAATACACATTTTACAGACCTTACGTGTATACCCTCTCACAGGCAAGAAATTTCATATAAGCAGAAGTTATTATGCTTTTATTTTCTAACTTAGAAATTTTAACTTTTCCTTCAAAAGTTATAATTATTGATGTTTTCCTTAGATATATGTTTCATTTCCAAAAATAAGGAAGAATTTAGCCCTTGATTAAAAAACCAAACCACATACAGGTACACAACCAAACTTAACTACAAATAATATCCCACTGTTACATTATTGCTATGAAATTTCCAGGCTGCTTTTTCTTCCAGATGCTTTCTTTCAATGGCCAAGGTAGCAAATAGTTTTATATTTACAAAACAGTTAATGCCTCTATTTCATTCATAGATTCTCTGAGGCTCCTGTAGCAACACACCACCTTCTGTCATGGCATTTTGTAGGTGTTTTATGGAGTCTGCGGCTGCTTCCCAAGGGGTTGGTTGGTAGACCATGAAGTTGACTCTTGCCTCTAAGCATGGCTGTGCCAGCACTCGTCCTACACTCTCACAAGCTACCAAGTTTCTGGTACTATAAAGGTGCTTTTTAATTGCCCATTCACAAGTAGATGCTGACACCACAACGTGACCATTCTAGTGCTCAACAAGTGCTTCTACATGATGCTGAGTCCTTATAACTGGCAACCTGGGCCAGAATTTGCAGGACAGCCACACTGTCCCCCAGTCCCGCTCTTTCTTGGCTACACCTAAGAGCTCCAGATTCTGGGGGTTTTGGTTGGTGAACTCTGGGGCAACAGATTCATTTTCCAGTTTCAGTTTCGGGCTTCACTGCTGGCTTGGAGCTGGATGAGAAAGCTGCAAACCGACACTCTAAGAAATGGAAACGACCACATGGTTTGTGCCGGCACTGAGGAGTATGCTGAGAGGTGAAATCAGATACCCCGGATTCCTGCAAATTGGCAAATTCCAGAGCCGTGATAGACGTCATTGCTGAGAGGATGACAGATCAAAGCATGGAAAGCCTGCCTGCTTTTCCTAACTGTAGACAGAACAATTACCCGGCCTCAGCCAATTAAATCAGGGGAGAGCTGTTCAAGTTAAATTCTAACTTGTCAGAAAACTGCACTGGATTATAATAGCCCCTAAATTCTTACATGTTTTTTATTGGCTACAACTTGTCTCATTTTCAACTGGTTATTTTGCATTGGCTTTAGGAAATAATATATTCCTTTTGTTGGTTTTTAAAGCAATCTTTATTTTGGCTCAATCTAATACTTTTTTCTTATTTCCTTTATACTGTCTTTTACAACTTTTCACTGTTCCTTTTCTCAATTTCTTATGAATAATCTATGTTTTTGAAAAACTTTTCAGTGGGGCTGAATTGCTTTCATCTATTTGTACCTTGATATTTAAAAAATATTACTATTTTATATGTTATCAGATATTTCAGTTGTTTTGATAGTTTTCAATTTTAAGATCCAACAAACAATATCACTTTACTATATTTAAAACATCAATATTAATACCAAACCATGACTTTTCTACTCTCAGTAAGCTGTAACTCAAATTAGTCTTGTCTCATTTTTCTCACATACAGAAGAGAAAGAAAAGAACATACCTTGGCATATTTACATTTTTTGTAACACAATCTTCAGATTGAAATACATATTACCAAAATGCTGTATTTTATTAAAATGTAGCCAAATGCTGTTTAAGGAAGATTCCCAGCTCTAAGTGTACATTTAACATTTCTTTGATTCTATAATATGCTGTAGAATTGGCATCTGTCTACTCTTTCCCCCAACAAGATTCTAATTTTCCCAGGCATCTTTTCCTTCTCTTTTAGTAACTACACTTTTCTAATAAACATTAACAAGAAGATTAAAGGTTTAGGGATAAAGAAAGACTAAGTTAGTTTCCAGTGTTGGCTTCTCCACACAGCAAAAAGACCAAATTGAAAACTGAGTCTCCATTTCCTCTTTGAAAGTATACTGTATACACCTTACGGTGTTGTTGAGAAACCATTATGGAAAACACAGGATTAAGTACCTAATGCACAGTAACTGCCTCATTTCAGAGCGAAAACTATGGAAGGGTCTCTCCCTAAAGGATCATTATTTTCTTCCTGGCATATGAAATGGGACTAGATAAGGAAGAAATTCACCTCTTCTGATAGTCCAGCAAGTTGTCTACACTGGAGTATAACCAGGTTCATGGTTTCTGGTGGTTGTATAGGGAAAAATATTTCTATTTTCTACAGACAACTGTCAAGAAGCAGAAATGATTAATGTTTTTTTTTTTTGAGACAGGGTCTCACTATGTGGTTCAGGCTGGCCTTGGGCTCACTTTGAGGCCCAGGCTGCTCAAACTTGCAATGATCCTCCTGCCTAAGCCTCCTGAGTGCTGGGATTATAGGACTGTACCACCACGCCTGGTGCAGCAATGATTATGAATGCTGTTACCTATTTGTCTGGTGAGATGCAAACTTGGGGGCATGATAAATCCTACCTTGATTCATTTTATAAATTAATGTTAATTAAAGTGGTACAGCCAACAGGTGATACATTCTATTCTGAGGAAACTTAGGTGAGTAAACCTATTTACAGAGAGCTTAAAAACCCTTTGTAATCCAAAGTTAAAAGTACTTCATTCTGTTTCTCTTCAGGAATTTCAGAACAACAACCCTGAAGTATCATTTCCCAGGGTAATACATTTTTTTCTTTTAGCCGGAATACTTGTTGGAAGTTCTTTTGCTTCAGGTACAGAGTAGAGTTTTGCAGGGTTTTTTTTTGAGCTAATTTTATCCCCTAGGTTTTCTTTGGAATGTAGCTCCCCCAAATGAGCTCTTCAACTATCGACTAGACTTCAGTTTCTTTTTGTAAAGCAGAAGATTATGGCGGTATCATCATTTCACTTGGTTACAAGGGCTAAGTAAGCAAATTAAACTGCACGATGTATTGTAAACATGAGGCCTTCACAAAAATAAGGATCATGCAAAGCCAATCTTTAATAATTACAGATGTGTGTATTTTTATCATACTGACACTTTTGCTCTTTTCACTACCAACTCTATATTATTTATATGTAAAAGACTCACATAATGTATTATTTGTGTGTTTCTCTATTCAGAGGTGATAGAAACTATAATAGCTGCAAAAATAACTAATGTATTTCTTATATATTAATTATTCCGTAGACAATGATAAAACCTGAAGATCAAATTTACCTTCTTTTAAACAAAGTTGCTAATATGGAATTCTCACATATATCCCCAATAATATTGGTAAAGCTAACCCTGTTTTAAGTTTCTGAATCATAAAGCTGATTCTGAAACAAAAAGTCCAATAACTAAATAAATCAGTTACTGATTAATAAAGATCTTCAATAGCTAATATCTCAAAAAGACTTAAAGACAACATCTGCATAGCATTCATCATATAATGACTCCTAATTAATCAAATGGACAATTGTCATATGGAAAAATGATACAAAATTTACAGGATTAAAATTTACCAAGATCAGGCAAACAAAACATTTGTATTTTCTAGAAGTTGCTCCACTTTCTTGTCCCTTTTATCCTGCAAACTTGTGTGTTAGCTTTACATGTTCTCTGTCATTCCATAGGAAAAAAACTCTCTTTCAGTTTCATAAGAGCTGGTGAGTGTGGTAAGTATATCACTTTAACTAAATTCCAGACTTTACTTTCAAGAAACACATGATGCAAATGAGAAGTTAGGGCAGAGTGAAAGATTCAGATTCTATTAAGACTGAGGGTCATTCATAAAAGTTATAAGGACAATGGTAAACGGACTACAAGAATAAACCTGATTTTTCCAGTGGGGGTGAGAAGGCAAAATGTGGGGGAATGGTAAGATGACAGGGCAGTGTGATTAGGCCCATGGATACCACACTTTCTGATCCTAAGTACATAAATAGAAATGAAATAATTCATAACACCACTAGCCTTCTAGAGTTGAGGTGGGGGAGGGAAGAATAACATTATAGCTTGATTCTGGTTTGGTTTACTAGGTTGGTGTGAGACCATTTTGAAATCATGATGAAACCATTATTTGCTGAAGTGATCAGTTTTCAGAGGGTCCCTTCCCTGTACTCTGTCCAACCATAAACCTCCCTGATTTGTGCTTTATGGAAAAGTTATTGAAAGGATACAGCAATGATGACACAGTCAATGGAGAACATGTTTCCAGGTAGCCTGAGTTTGAATTATTTCTATTGAGCCATTTTTAAATTCTCTGATTATTTCTTCTGCTGTATCTAGTCTGAGGATAACCTTTCTAGATAATTCTCTCTCATATTTTTATTTCTAGCATTTTATTAGACTTCTGACCTCCCATTCTTCACTTTTTCATGCATATTCACTTTTATGGTGTCATTTAAAGTATGCATAGTAGTAATTAAAAAATATTTTTCCAATTGTTATGATATCTAAGCCATCTTTGGATCTGGCCCTATTATTTCATGCTTTGATAATGCATTTTTTCTTGCTTTTTGTATTTTGTATGTTTTGATTGAACAATAAACTTTTTGTGTAAAAGAATAGTAATGAGTAAGAAGAATAATATTTATGCTTCAGTATGCACTCATCTTTTCTTTTGTAAGGTCATTGGTGTGGGGATTTTGAGTCAATCTTTTCAATACTTGCTATAGTTTCCTTAGACATATCACGAGCTATTACTGCTTGGTGCTTTGTGTAAGGCCTGGAGTGTTGGGACAGCTTCTATTTATTTATTTATTTATTTATTTATTTTAAAGATAGTAAAAGCCAACAAAACAAGACAGAACAAAGCCAATCAAGACAATGCAGCAAAATTGGTACAGAACTTCAGAGCAGGATACTGGGAAAACAATAATAGCTACCATAGTATATTTTGTTGTCTTTACAATAGTTGTCCATCCCATCAGGTTAGCAAAATCAAACCAAAAACAAAATACTATAAAACCAATCAAAGCAGAACATTGAATAAAGCAAAACAATTAATCAGAACCAAGTAAAACAGTGAAAACAATATTGGATTTCAAAGACAAGATAGAAGGAAACCCCCATATTTGCTATATTGTATACTGTCATCCTCCTGAGAGATGCTCAGACCACTGGCCCCAGGCCTGCATAATCAACCCAACAATACAAGCATTTAGTGGTTTTATGTACCTTAGCAGCTATCAACTGAGGCTGACCTCAAAACCAGGCAGTTGCAAATGAGGGGAAAGGGGAGGAATGATGGATAGTGTCTGATTCTCAGCCGGTGCACCCATAGGCTCACTGAAGGTGCTGACTTTTCTTTTGCTGGAACATGCGCGGCTTGCACAGCTTACCAGGAAGGCTGGATTGTTGATTTCTTGAGTGGTCCCCCAAGTCCCAGCATGGTGGATTCTTGGGAGACACTAGCTTTTCTATTGTTGGAAGGGTTTTCACCATTACTTTTAACACAGTTCCTGCATGCTGGTGCCACAGTGGGAGGAGATCCTCTTTATGTTCATGAGCTACCTTCAGTGGTAGAATGAATGGGAGGTTCATAGTGGAGGCATATACTTCAGCTTCAATTGTAGGCAGTTGGTATGTGACCAAGTCTCAGAGATGGGGCATTATCAGCATTCTTGCCCATTTCCTAGCAGCAGCCAATCTCCACCTCCTCCTGAGTAGAGAACCAAGAGCACAGATGGGTTTCCTGTTTCTCTTCCCCATAGCAGCTGACTATGTTTTATAAGTGGAGGATGTCTTGTGTGTAGTGATTACTCTTTTTGGTTTATTAGTCACAAGTGTTTTTATTTTTTAACAATCTTTTCTATATCTAAGTATACTTTGGCATTTTTTTGTAGGACATAAAATGACACAGAGAATGCTCAGCAATTGTGCACTTTGCAGGATAATTTAAAATGTTCTTATAGTCAGCTGCAGAGGCTGGAACAATAAAACCAACAATAAAAGACAAATATTCCAATTTAAAACTGGACAGATGGCTTGGATAGACATATCTCCAAATAAAATATAAATGACCAATGTGTTAGTCAACTTTCCATTGCTGTGACAAAATAGCCCTGAAAAATTAACTGCAAAGCAACAAAGGTTTATTTTGACTATATTTGGCTTATTTTGACATTCCAGATCTAAAGAATAACATTCCAACACCTGACTCCCAAAGGCTCAGTCTTATCTCAAAATGCAAAATGCATTTAGTAAATGTCCAAGAGTTGCCAAAGTCTTAATTAAAGGTTCCTGCTTTGATCAAAAGACCAAATACAAGTTTTCTCTGAGTGTCATAGAAAACTCTTAGTGTGACCCCTATAAAAATAAAAAAGAAAGGTGCATGCTTCCAAGATACATGGCACAGAGAGAACATTCCCATTCCAAAAAGGAGGAATGAGGGTAAAAAAAGGAAGACTGAATTAAAGCAGGACTGAAACCCACTGGGAAACATTAAAGCCTTTAGCTCCATGCGCAACATCTGAAGCACATGGTGGAATGATGTCACCTCCAAAAGGGTTGGGCAATACTGCCTCTTCAATCTTATTGGCTTCTAGCTACATGGATTCTCTTTTGGACTAACTATTTACTGCCTGTGGCTTCCTTTGGCAAGTGTTATGTTCCTGGCATCTCGACTTTCCTGGGGTCTCCACTCGGGTTTCAGTTTCACTGTTACAGAACAAGGTATTGCCTTCTCAGGAGGTGTCTACAGAGACTCTGGTTCTGTCACACACTATCTGGCCTTCCATGTTTTCCTGTGAAACTTTGATTTATGCCTCTGTGATGCTGTAGCTCTTGTATTCTGCATGCCTAGGAAACCAGTATCATGTAGATTACAACGAAGTCTGCCACTGCCAAGTTGTACTTGGGCCTGCTTGGACCACAGCCACTGCAACCTCTGCATGCCTGGACATGGGGAAATGGATATAGAGAAACAATTTACTAGGTGGCCCTTTTTGATTAGAGTGCTCCTGGGCTCTCTTCTCAAAGCAAAATCTTTGAAATGAATTTACACTTTTTAAAAATTTATTTTATTTTAAAAAATTTTTTATTTAAGGGGATAAAACAGAAAAAGAGAAATATTACAGAATTTCAAAAAAAACATAAACACTAAGAAATCACTAGTTGATAAATAGTAAATAAGAACTACAAGAGTAATAAAACCAAAATGTTTAATTGCTATTGTAAAAAAGAGAGTGCTCTAAGGGATATAACTGCATGTATGTTTGAGTGTGTAAAATAGATGACCATATTGCTGAATCTTTGTTGGATCTTTGAGCAGAACTGTTTGTAGTCTGACTGTTTGAATATTTACTATGTACCCTTTAACTTT